>JBBMEG010071107.1:0-13110 GCA_037832605.1 Cyclanthera cordifolia | reverse complement strand
TAAAAAAATGTCGCCAAATCGACCAAAAGATGAACCGGAACAAATGAGA
The DNA here is from genome assembly GCA_037832605.1 of Cyclanthera cordifolia. Lineage (NCBI taxonomy): Eukaryota > Viridiplantae > Streptophyta > Magnoliopsida > Cucurbitales > Cucurbitaceae > Cyclanthera > Cyclanthera cordifolia. The sequence continues at coordinate 13,061 of JBBMEG010071107.1, read as the reverse complement.
TGAGAAAACCCTAACCCTAACCCTAAAAAAACTTACCAAATCGACATGCAGGAACGAAATCGACCGAAAACAGAGTGAGAATCCAGATCCACAAATCGAAATCAACATCGAAGAAACCAGATTGACAAATCGAAACCAACGAAGAAGAAACCAGATCGAAGAAACGGCAAAAAAACCCCAAAAAAACAAGCCAAACAGTCGCAAAATAACAAAACCCTAACACAAATCCATGGAAAACTTAATACAGAAGAAGAGAGTGTATGAAAATACCAAAACCAAAGAGATTCATAAAGAAAACGAGAGAGATTTTAGAGAGAAACGAGAGAGAAACAAGAGAGAGAGAAGGGAAAAACAACTCACAAATGAATTTGGAACGACAAAGGGTGGGGTAAGTGGAGCGCGTGAACCCCGCGAGTAAGTGGGGAGAAACACCGCGCGTAACCCGGCCGTATTCACGCGCCGGGTTCGCGAACTTCAACAACCCGGGCCACCAAACATGGAGAAACAACCCTTCCTGACCCGAAACAGGCCACCAAACAACCCCTTAAGAAATGTCCTAACTAAGAAAATGTGAATGATTATAGAGAATATGCGAATTAGGATGAGAATTAGATGAATAAAATGATATTAACAAGAACAATTATTTAAATTTGAACACAATAAATTTCATCATAATAAGAACTAAAATGGTTTAAAGTGATAAAAAAAAGTTATATGAGCATTAAAAAATGAAGTTTATTTCTCTCTCTTTCTCGTTTAGAGGGAGACACCTTGCCAGACTCAAAGATGTCCTTCTAAAGGCTCTTGTTGGAGAGTGTTGTTGGCACAAAAAATGTGCGTTCTTGGAATCCACTAAGCTTTGAAGGAGAATAAGGTGGGTTTGTGTGTGGGCTCAAAGCAAAGAAAGAAGAATGAAGTCTATCATAAGGAGTTACAACTGAAAATTTTGAGGTTTTGGCAAGGACATGGCAAAGGCGGTTAAAGCTCTCTTTAGCACATGTATTTCTTTTCCTATTTTAGGGTCATTAGTGAAGGGTCATAATTAGACATGGATTCAGAAAGCTTTAGGTGGTGCGATCATTTTGGTCTGGTTGGGGGCTAACCAATCTCCTTCCTCGTCGAGAAAGTTCTGGTGGATTGAAGAGAGGTTCTAGTTTGTAGAGAAATTTTTTTTACTGAATGAAAAATCGGGTGTGTTTGAAATGTTGCAAGAAGTAGGGTGAGGTAGAAGAAAGTTGTTGAAGCTCTAGGGTTTTCCTTTTACAGTGTTGGATTTTAGGGGCTCGATCTTACCGAGGACCACTTTGTAAGGTTGAGGGTCTATCGAAGAGTTCACTTCTTGCTGGTATAGGTGAGACTTAGGTTGTGGTTAATGTGATCCGAGATAGATCTCTTTTTTGACGGAGCAGGTGAGATTTTCTAAAGGTGTTGTCTATGTCAAAGACCATTCGTGGAGGAGTATGTAGAGTTGCCAAATGGGTGCATGGCTCTATGTTAAGACTGTGTCAATCAAATATTGGGTTCTTCTATCAATTAGGGTTTGTTTGGTATAGGTTTAGTATTTCCCTTTTGTGTTTTCTACATTAGTTGCTTGATGTTGTTTTATGTGGTTTGTCGATGTCTATTAACTTTAGTTTTTTTTAGTTGTTGTTTCTCATGGTTGTTCTGTTGTAGCCGTTTCTTTTTGTGTTTCAGGTGTAGTTGGTGGTGGTGCATTTGTTTTCATTCTCTGGAAGAATTAGTGGATAATGATTATTTTAACCAAAAGGCGATTCTTATGGTCCAGGGTAGGGATCGATGTCCCTCATGGGAACGACCCTCTATTTATCAATTATGGTGGGATCGCGAACCTTAGATGAGATTGTTGAATTCCTTGGTTTTAAAGACCAAGGTCTGATTAGAATTTGTTATGTTTAAGATAATTTTTAGCATTGGTTCTCTTTTGTTCGACTTGTCATCTTCCAATTTGTGGTATGAATTGATATTCGTTTATAGTTAGAACCTCATTTGAGAGGTTAGGTTGCATTGTTATCACGTTTTAGTACTAGAAGCTTTATTAAAAAAAAAGTTAGAAAATAAAAAAATAATAATGAAGAATAAAATATGAGTATGATGAATTTGGAGAGAATGTTAACTCAAACCGGGCAAAATGCTCATTTTCTTTTCACTCCTCAACAAAACAAACTTTAATCGTTGCAAGAGTATGAACCATAGAGAGCAACAACCAACCCCAAAATCTTTTTTTTTTTTGTTAACCTTTCTTAGCCAAATAATTACAATTTTTAGGATCGAACTCGTGACGTGATGTTGAATTAGATTAACTTCAAACAATGAAATCAACGTGTCACCTAGTAAGAGAAAGTTATTTAGAGTAATAAAATAAAGGGCTAATTATAAATTTAGTCCATATAGTTTTATGAAAGTTAGAGTTTAGTCTCTGATTTAAAAATCTAGATTTTAGTCTTTTTGGTTTGAAAAAAATCTACAATTTTAGTCCGTATATAGTTTGAAAAATTAGATTTTAGTTCATAAAGATTTGATAAAATATAAAAAGAAAATAGTCCGCCGTTCATTATTAGTGGTGAATAAAATGTGAGATAAGTAATTAATTGGACAGAAAATACATAATTCATATAATGCATTTACCTACTTAATTTGCCTATGATTTACAATAACCTGAACTATTTTTTATGTTTTATCAAACCATAGGGATTAAATTTTATTTCTTCAAATCATAGAGGCTAAATTTTATATTTCTCAAAACTATAGAGATTGAATTCTATATTTTTCCAAATCAAAAAGACTTAAGTCTAGATTTTTAAATCACGAGAACTAAACTCTAACTTTCATGAAAGTATTTGATTTAGCCTAACAATTAATTAATCTAAAACTTGCGGCTAATTTTGTATGAGTTAACCTAACTATCTAACACATCATCATGTAATGTTGAGAAAATATTATTATCCAGGCTAATGTTATTGTAGTCATGTTAGTTACATTTATGTTGGATAGTATAAGTTAAAATGAGTTTAAGCTACAAGAAAAAAAAAAAAAAAAATTATGGTTTTAATCTTTGTTTAACTATAAAAAAAAATAATTGCATTAAGTTTCGATTAATTAGTAAAATAAAAGTTGAACCCATTTGATCATATTATGAATTAACTATAAAAATATTTCGGGTTCAAAAAATACATTTAAAATGTAGTTAGATAATATAAAGTGAGTGTCATCATAATTTATTTTGAAATGAATATAAATGTATTTATTAAGTAGTTAATTAAGCTAACTAGAGAATTACTATTTAACTAAAACTCCATACTATAAGTCATATCTTAGCTGATACCACTTATGCATAATTTAGGTAAAAACAAACTTAAAATTAAAAAAAAAAAAAAAAAAAAAATCAAATGGCTATCAATTATCAAATGGACCTTAGATTTTTATTTTTGATTTTAAAAATTTTAATCTATATTTACTTGATATGTTTCATCATAAGATGAATCAAAATCAAATTCTATAAAGAAAAATAATTATTAAAAAACTACATTTTATTCTTTCTTAAAACAAGCAAAACATACATAAAAAATTTGAGTAAACATGAACTTGAATTTAATAAAAAACAAAAACAATAATTATTAAATATTAATGTGATTTTTAAAATTATAAATAAGACACAAATATCAAAATTATAAAAACTATTAAGGGTTGTTTATATCCATAGGCATCCGGAGAATAAATTTTACATTTCTGCCAAAAAATCAATTTAATTGCGAGCATGTTCAAAATGCATTTTTTTAGTATTTAAAAAACATAAAAGTATATTAGTACCCTTTAAGTAACTATCATTCGAACTCACCGACCGCCGCCATTGACTCTTACCGTTGAACGTATGTTATTCACCGCTGTCGCCGAACGTATGTCGTTCACCGCCGTCGCCGAACGTGGGTTGTTCACCGCCGTCGCCACCGAACGCGCTCTTCACTGCCGCCGCCGAACGGGCTCTTCACCACCGCCGCCCAATGTGCTCTTCGCTGCCGCCGCCGCCCAACTCGACCTTCATCGTTGGCGCCAACGAGGGATGATAATCTCTGCAACTCAAACCCGGAAGTTCAAAGTTGCATGAAGAAGTTGCTGACGACTATATTTAATAGGAAAGAAATTCCAAGTTGAAGGTTGTTTTATTTACAAAATTGCCATTAATGATGTATTATTTTATGTATTATATGATCATTAAGGTATTATATATGTATTTGTATAATATTGTGTTTATTAATCCACCGATTAATATTATATTATACTATAATAATATATTAGAAACGTCGAAAAATTTAATTATTTGCGTATTACTAATATATTATAACGTTTACATCTAATCTGAATTGTATGACTATTGTATTAATATGTATAATCATCTAGGTAATATATAACCTATGTAATACAGTATCAACTATCGGTATTATAAAAGTAACAAAAAAGTATTATGTAATAGTATTACCTACGTATTGATATTATGTATTTTTTTATCTTCTACATCTAAGAAACTTATGGTTTTAGGTTTTTTTTGCAGCTGCCATCATCATAAAGAGAAATTTTAGGAGCAAATCAAGGGGATTCGCGGCCATCATCTCCGGCGGTTTGCGGCCATATTTTCCAGCGGTTCGCGGCCACCTTCTCCGGCCATTCGCGGCCATATTTTCCAGCCGTTCACGGCCATCTTCTCCGGCCGTTCGCGGCCATATTTTCCGGCCGTTCGCGGCCATCTTCTCCGGTCGTTCGCGATCATCTTCTCCGGGTGTTTGTGGCCTTCTTCTCCGGCCGAACGCAATAATCTTCTATAGTTGTGGCGGTCATCTTCTACGGTTTGTGTGAAAATCCATTTGAATACCCTTGCAATTAAAATTAATTTGAGATGAATATGTAATAATCATATTCATATTGAATATCCATGCTAAATACCCAATTATTAATTGAAATAATAGATATAGTCTTGGATTAAAAAAAAAAAAAAAAAAAAACAGAGAGAGAAAGAGAAGTTAGAATGTTAGAATCTGCTTATAAATAGAAATGAGGTAGGTGAATTTTTAAAAGCGGGAGCAGGATTATTGGAAAGGTTAGAATGGCGGGATTTGAAGGCACTGTGCAGAGCAAAGAGGTAGCCGAAATTCCAGTTGCAACCATTAGAGACCAGTGGGAAGTTCAATTCTCTCGGTTCGTTTCGTATCCAAGTAGCAGCTCCACCAACGCCATCCTCCGTCCTCGCCTTCTCCGAAATCGACCGCCTCGAGGCACATGGATCTCTTCGTCTTCTTCTGCTTTCCTGCAACTCCTCCACCATTCCTCAACCTCCTCTGATTTGATCCTCGCCGTTCGCCTACGAGATAACATTCTTGTGAGTTCTTCGTTTTCTATTTCTTTCACAGAGAGGAATGTTTATTTACGCTTTATGTTATAGTTTGCTTCTTCAGATTCCTCGAACTATGTCCGTCACGTATTTAATTATTGCATTTTCTTAGTTATTGGTTTAAGTTCATGCATGTTTCTTATCCATGCTACTGTCTGAAATCAGCCAGATCATTTGGTTGTGTTCCTAAGAAGTAAGTTCCCCGAAATCCGCATGGATGATTGATTACTTTCGAGGCTGCTTCTTGACCTCATTTTATACGCTTTAACCTGTAGTTCATTTATCACATAATAGCAAATTCTGTGGAAGGTGAGAAATCCTACGCTGTTAATGTGATTATGTGAGATGATTTTGTGAAGCATGTTTCTTCTGCCAATTCAATTGCGGGACCTCATATTGAGTTCTTTTCGTTTAATACAATAGTATTCTGCAAAAATACCAATCTAAGACTCAGATGTCTACTATTTGAATGTTTTAATGAATAAAACATCTCTTATTTGCTTACTGATGCAGGAAGAGCACTATCTCTCCAAGCTGCATTTCTCATGGCCTCAGGTGTCCTGCATTTCTGGTTTTCCAGCCAGAGGTACCAGAACTGTTTTTGGAAGTTATAGAGATTCAGCTAACGAGGCGAGTCATAATATGTTCATCAGATTTTGTTAGTTTCTTGGTGCTATACAATTTAAAATGAAGTAGTTTCCTGAGAATGAGTTTTAGTTGTCGAAACCCACTAATCATTAGAGTACTGTTTTTTCCTTGCAGATCCAAAAGTTTGCTCTAAGATTTTCAACATCCCACGAAATTGATTCATTTGTGAACATTCTCAAGGTATTTAGTATGAATTTCTCTTGTAGTACTGTTTAATGGAAAATATTTTATTCTAAAAGCTTTCTTATGTTATTATAATACTCTCATTTTTTAGGAAATGTCGAAGGATGCAAGAGATATAAAACCAATAAACTGCTACTTCGGGTCTCAGCTTTCAACACCCTCTGAGTTACTATCTTCAAATAGATTGTCTGATAGGTGAACGGAAACTCTCTAATAATTTACTGCATCATTTTCTTTTTATAGCCATAGACTCACAGAGAGAGATTTGATGTATCTTATGTTTCCAGTCTTTCTGAAGAATTGAGCAATTCTACTGTCCTCCAGCCTTACAGCCCTGTAATGCCTTTGAGCTTAAAAGATACTGTTGAGTTATACTCATGTTCTCAGGAAAATACACATCTCGACCACTTTGAGAACATATTTGCAGCCTTGCCACCCAGTTTCACGTCTATGCTATCAAACTGTTCCGATGTCAAACAAGGTAGATGCTATAAAAAATTTAGAGCAAATGAATATCTGACATTATGATGACTAATTTCCTTGGTTATAAGGTCCAGGTGCAACGCTGCCGTCTACAAGGGATGATGATTTAAAGTCTCAAATCATGGTAATTTTGATGCTCTCACTATTTAATGGTTTGATTCAGCATTGAAAATTTGTCTTGAACTCAATATTGTACATTTCGAAACAGCATCATAGAATTTTTAATTTTTTGTCTTTGTTTTTGTACAGAAATGTATGGAAGATTCTTCGTTTCAAGGTACGGCTATATCAACACTTATTTAAACTAGCAAATGTTTCAATGATTCCCTGCATTTTAGAAACTGTCTTAGTCAATTCAACACGGTAGATGTTCCGGTGTAATCTTTCACCAGATTGTGGAGTGATTTTATTTTCCATTAAATTATATACAGCTACAAGAAAAGTATTTATAGATTAAGCCTTATGGCTATAACTAAACTTAACAGGAACCTTAACACAATGACTGATTACATTACTGAAGAGACCAGAAATTCTACATGAAACATATGCTGGAGATCTGATTTCAGAAGATGTTACAATAGCTAGTAATTGATTTTTGAAGTGTAAATCAGCTTCATTAGTGTTGGGAATTCAAAGTGTATGATAGGTTCTAACTTCTATCTATAAGAAAAGAAAACCACTAATTAGAGGTACTTGGATCCTACTATACACTTGAGATCACTCAAGCCCTAGTTTATCCACTTATTACCCAAAATATTCCATGCCTCTACCATACCCCCTACCTCTATTTAGAACCTAAAGGCATAACCAACTCTCAACTAATTACTCTCATACTCCTAAAATATCTCTAATAACAACCTTATCAGTGTACTCCCACATTAGTTAAATAGTGTGTAGATCATGAGTATATGAGTGAGGACAACTATCTCCATTAGTATGAGATATTCTGAATGAACAACTTTCTTTGTTAATATGAAACATTTTAGATGAAACAAAAAAATAAAGTTATGAAAGTTTTTGACCAAATGGGACAATATCATGTCAATGTGGAAATTTAGTTACAATTTTCGTTTCTTAATAATTGGTATAAGAGCAAACCCTGACTCGGGCACATTTGAAAAATACTCTAGTATGGAACAGAGAATTTGCGAATCTCCAAATGTATGCCATTGTCGAGCCTAATGAAGTGCTTCAGCAAGGGGTGCTTATGGAAGTGCCTTTGTGAGATGTGCTTATGAACTGCGCTCGTCATTGAGCACATATGAGATGCTCCAGCAAGGGGTTGATGAAATGCTGCTCTAGTGAGGGGTATTGTTGTACACTCGAACGCAATTTGGATGAATTCAAGATTGAGTTTGCCGGTGGGCTCAAGTGTAATTTGGAAAAATCCGTGTTTAAACTTTGGTGTACTCAGAGTAATTTGGAAAAAATGACTATTCTTTGGTTGAGCTTAGATGCCTAGGCTGGATAACGGTGTGAGTTTCTCCAGCTAACCATATGCCATAGCAATATCTTATGTGCCTACTTTGTGCTTACATGATGCAATTCCAAATTAAACATTTCCTAGTCAACAAGTAATCTATTTATTCTTATATGATAGATAGTAATATTAGATACTAATGTACTGGTTTAAATTCTTGGTGGTGGCCAGATATGTTGAACAGAGTTGAAAAAATTGTTGATGAAATTGGAGGTGATTTGGCGCTGTAGTTCTCAGGGTAATGTGCGTAACACCTGACGCGGATAGAAAATTTTCCATTAGCCCTCGGCCATGCCATATTATGCTGGCATTATCATATTTTAGTTTTTGTTTTAGTTCAACAATAGTGTTTGGGTTGGAAGATTCGAGGTGAATCACACTTTCATGAACATTCGTACATGGAATAAAATATATAATATCTTAATCAAGGATACTTATCAAAAGCATATTTACGTCTGTAAATTCCTTTTATGTTCAGAAAATTAGAGTTTTTGTAGTTGATGACACCTTTTCACACAACCAGAATAAAAGGGAAGAGAAAATCATATATCAGCAATAGAGTACAAGGACTTAAATATACAAGAATTAAACAGACATATCCAACGGTTAGAAAACTAACACACTAACGGCTCTAACTAAGCCAAACAAATACTAAACTAATATTATTAACATCCCCCCTCAAATGAAGGGCGAGAGCTACGGAGGCATGAGTTTGGTAAGCAGGTTGTGTATACGATGAGTAGGAAGTGATTTTGTTAGCAAATCTGCAGGTTGATTAATGAAGGTAATAGATTGAACCATAGTATCTCCACATGCTACTTTTTCCTGAACAAAATGAAAATCGATTTCTATATGTTTTGTTCGTCCATGAAGTACTGGAATATGAGCAAGTTGCACAGCTGATCTATTGTAACAAAATAGTATAGGAGTTGTTGAAAGCTGTATACCAAGTTCCTGTACCGGTTGTCGAATCCAACAAACTTAAGCATTAACAGCTGTCATAGCTCGATACTTGGCCTCTATGGAGTTGCGAGAAACTGTCGCTTGTTTTTTTTGCCATCCAGGAGACTACATTAGATCCAAGAAATACTATAAATCATGTTGTTGATCGTCAATCCAATGTGTCTCCAGCCTTGTCGGAGTCCGAGTAAGCGTCTAAGTGAATTTTTCTAGGCACTAAGTGAAGACCCTTATTGAAAGAGCCATTGACATAACGAAAAATATGCTTGACTGCTTGAAGCTGAAATAAAGAAAGAGAATGCATAAATTGTGAGACTTTTGAAACAACATAGGAGATATCTGGCATTGTAAAGGTAAGATAGTGAAGCACGCCAACCATCCTCTTACAAGACACACCATCCTCAAAGGAATAAGGAGTCAAGGAAACAGTAAGAGACTTGCTTGAACATGGTGTTGAGCATGGTTTGGAATTACTCATTCCACATCGTTCCACTATGTCTTTTGCATATTTATGTTGATTGACGAATAGACAAGTTGTTTTCCTTTTAATTTCCAACTCAAGGAAGTATGTAAGTGCACCTAAGTCAGTCATTTCAAATGTGCTCTTATGTAGGCTAAAATATCCCGAAAGACTCGGAAGGGGTTGGGTCCCGCACGAAAGTCAAATAAGCCAACGCCGACCCCCAGGGGATCGGCCAAATGGAGGCATCACCCCCCAGGGGGTCAGCCAAGTCCATTGCCGACCCCTGGGGGTCGCCCAACACCTTCACCGACCCTTGGGGGTCGGCCTCGCCACTGCTGACCCCCCGGGGGTCGGCCAAATGGAGGCCATAACTACCCTAGGGGTCAGCCAAATGGAGGCCATAATCTCCCTGGGGTCGGCCGAGTCCATACCGACCTCTCGGGGATCGGCTAAGCAAGTCCGACTCCTTTGGGGGTCGGCCAAGGAAGGCCAGGACCCCCGGGGTCGGCCCTTGCAGCCTCATTCAACTCGGATTCGGCAACGAGCGAGTAGGTCAGTCTGAGTGGGCTGATCATGGAGGTCGGGACTCCCCCTAGAGTCGACCAAGCCCAAGTAACGTTTGGAGGCATCGCACCCCGTGGCATCCCCCGTTACAATTAGTAGGTCAGCCCGAGTGGGTTGGTTGTGGAGGTTAGGACTCTCATGTGGACGATTCGACCGAGTCCAAGTAACGTTTGGAGGCGTCGCACCCCGTGGCGTCTCCCGTTACAACGAGTAGGTCAGCTCGAGTGTTGGTCGTGGAGGTCAGGACTCTCCCCCAGGAGTCGACCTCGAGTCCAAGTAACGCAGGCGGACGCTACACGCCGTGACGTCTCCGGTTACAATGAGTAGGTCAACCCGAGTGGGTTGGTCGTGGAGGCAAGGACCCGTACGGGTTGACCGAGTCCAAAGCTTGTGAGGAGGATTGTCGAGTGAGCTAACCCTGGTGGGTTGGTCGTGGAGGTTAGGACTTTCCTGTGGATAAGTCGACCAAGTCCAAAGTAGTGCTAAGGGATGCTGCACACCCGTGGTGTCCTACCGCTATAACGAGAAGGCTGCACCCTTAAGGGGGTAGGCCATGAAGGTGAGAACCTACCAAGGTTGACTGAGTCCAAGTAACTTCAGAGTCAAGGCCGTTACACCTCCGAAGGGTAACAGTCAAGAGTTACTCCGGTATTCATACCCGGCTTAATGATTGACGTTTATAACGGTCAACCATTATATCGCCATAAGTGAGCCGCAACGGTTACGAAACCGGTTGCTATAAAAGTCAAGTCATTTTCCCGTCCAAGGGACGGATCCTAAGCTAAGTACTATTAAGTCATCCCTAGTATTCTAAATTATACTCATAAATTCTGTTTCTGACTTAGGCATCGGAGGCCCTGTGGCTCACACCATATCGGTGTTTTGCTTTTTTGCAGGCCCCTTCGTCCTCAGTTAAAACAAATCTATTATGGATATCTGTTGACCATTTTTCAGCATCAACACTTGGCGCCATCTCTGGGGACGAGAGAGTGTTCTACCTAAAAACGCTAAAATTTAATCCATTTTGCTGCGAAAAATGTCGAATGTTGAAAACGACCACCACCACAGTGTCGATGAAGAATCGGACGTCGAGCACGCTCCGAGAAGGATTGCCTCCAGAGGACATGACGTCGTTCATGTTGAAAACCACCCGAATCCTAAGGGTGCGGTAGCCAGGCAAGAACCGGAGCGTGCAGATTCGAAATTTACAGCTTTGGAGGAACGAGTGCAAGGGATGGCGAAGAGTTTGAGTCGCCTGGTGGAGTTGCTTCGGCAATCGCCTCCGTCTCAGACAGCTGATGGTTGGAACCAACAGGCGCTGCAGAAGGCGGCGCAGCGACAGCCGACCAGGAAAAAGGTTGTGGTAGAAAAGTCAGCTCCGTGGTTTGGTACCCTGCCAAAGGGAAAGCCCCAGCCATAGAGGTGCCGAAAAAGGCACATTCCCGACACCGAAGACTGGTCGAACGACTTCGACTGGGCGGTAGTGACTGGAGAAAGAAACATTTGGTCCAACAGAGGATCAGATCCAAAATAGTGGAGTATTCTTGGACGCAGTCAGTCCGAAGTAGCTAGCCAATGAGTACCACGCGAGAGTCATCCACCCCATATCCCCTAACAACTCTAAGTGCTCGTACCGCGGGATCAGACTTGGGAGCGGATCTCAAGGAGGTGCTTAACCAACGCCGAAGAGAGGTGGGGGGGGGGGGGGAGGGGGTGATGAAGCCAAGGCACAACCTTGGCTGGCCCAACTTCGTCTCTTCCAAGACCAATTGAGGAGCATGAAGAAGGCGCAGGACCAAGACGGACTAGACCTGGATAGCATGGTGGCCTGGTCAATCCCCCCTTCACTGACGAAATCATGGAGGAGTCCGTCCCAGCGAAATTCAAGCTCAATGCAATCAAGGAGTACGATGGATCTACGGATCCAATAGAGCACCTAGACTTTTATCGGGCGTGGATGGAACTCCACGGAGTCCGAGAAGCGATCAAGTGTAGAGCGTTTTCATTCACGCTCACAGGACCAGCCCGAAGATGGTTCAAGCAGCTCAAGCGCAAGTCCATTGCCTCTTTCAAAGAGCTGGCCAAGGCATTCGTCACCCAATTCCTGGGAGGGCGAGATCAGAAGAAATCGGTCACATATTTACTGACCGTGAGGCAAAGAAGCCAGGAGACTCTTTAAGAGTACATTGCCCGCTTCAACAACGAGGCGTTGGACGTTGAAGGGTACTCCGACAGCACGAATCTCGCAGTAGTCGTTGCCGGACTCAAGGATGAAAAATTCCTGTGGTCGCTAGGGAAAAAGGCTCCACTAACTTATGCTGAGCTGCTAACCAGAGCACAAAAGTACATGAGTGCAGGGGAGCTGGTCAACTCCCGAGGAGGCAGAGAAGGAAGACGCTCTCTTCCAGTGCGCGAGAAGTTAGATAGCCGTCGTGAGGCTGACTACAAGGAATCGCGAAAACGAAGGGCGGTTGCGTCAACTTACCACCAGATTTTAAAGTTCCCTACTCCTATGGGGGTGGGGCAAGTTAGAGGAGAACAACTATCCTCAAAGGAATGCTATCACATAGCCCTACGAGGCACGGTAAAGGGTCCCTAAAGTAAAAGGCTGTTGAATGAGGACTGGTTCCAGGTGAGGCTGTCCAAGGAACAACACCTGTGGGGGTACAAGTGCAACAAGTACCCATGTAGCAAAGCACCAAGGCCAATGCTTTGGCAAAGTTAAATGCTGCATTCGGAGGTGGTCCAAGGAACAGCAACTGCAGAGGTACAAATCTAACAAGTACCTAGGTTCCAAAGCGCCATTTAACATCAAGTATTTACGCTTCATGCACAACCATGGAGGTAGATTGTAAGTAACCAACATCACTGGCCAACAA
>JBBMEG010071096.1:0-13110 GCA_037832605.1 Cyclanthera cordifolia | reverse complement strand
ATTGTATTTAGATATTATAGGATTATATTGAGGTTAGTTAAGATTGTAATTGAGGTTAGTTAAGATTGTAATTGTGTCTAAATACACCCTAGCTCAATGAGAAAAAGTACGACATATTTTTCTCCTAAACTATTTTACAGGTTGTCCTTGTTGCATTAAGACCGCGCCTACGCCAATGCCAGAGGCATCTGTCTCCACCACGAACGTTTGTGTGAAATCTGGTAATCGAAGAACTGGCACACTGCTCATGGCACTTTTTAGTCTTTGGAAGTTTTCTTCGGCTTTTCCTCCCCACTCAAACTTCCCGTTCTTTAACAGCTGTGTTAAAGGGAAAGCAAGGGTGCCATAATTTGCCACGAAGCGTCTATAGTAACCTGTCAACCCCAGGAATCCTCGTAGTTCTTTGATATTCGTCGGGCTAGGCCAATTATGCATGGCCTCTATTTTAGTGGGATTTGCTGACACTCCTTCAACTGAGATAAAGTGGCCCAGATATTCAATGCGGCTTAGCCCGAATTGACACTTCTTTGCGTTTGCGACAAATGCATGAGTATGTAATACTTCAAAAACTAGTGCGAGATGTTGCACATGATCTTCCAGAGACATACTATAAACCAAAATGTCATCAAAGAAAACTAGTGCAAATTTTCTTAGATAAGGTCGCAGTATTTCATTCATTACCGATTGAAATGTAGCCGAGGCGTTCCTCAGGCCAAAAGGCATGACCACAAACTCGTAATGCCCTTCATGAGTTCGAAAAGCGGTTTTGTGAATGTCTGACAGCTTCACTCGAATCTGGTGATATCCTGCCTTCATATCGATCTTTGAGAATACCGTTGCTCCGTACAACTCATCGAGTAATTCATCCACCAACGGAATTGGATATTTGTCAGGTACTGTTGGCTGGTTTAATGCTCTGTAGTCTACACAGAATCTCCAACTGCCGTCTTTTTTCCGAACCAACAGCACCGGGCTTGAGAACGAACTCGTGCTAGGGCGCACAATTCCTGCCAATAACATTTCTTGAACTAACTTTTCAATCTCATTTTTTTGATATTGCGGGTACCTGTATGGCCTCACGCTAATTGGATCTTTTCCCGTATACAATTCGATTGCATGATCACAGTTACGCTTCGGAGGCAATTCTGCTAATGATTCGAAGACAGTTGTATAGTGTTTTAACAAAGAATGTAATGCATTTGGTACCTGAGACAGGTCGGGTTGTGCCCCTGTTTCCGTGCGCGGGGTGTTGAATGATTCCAACCTATTCAGCTGAATCAACAATCCCTCTTCTGGCTTTAAGGATTTCATCATGGATTTTAATGAAACTTGAGCTTTGACCAATTTAGGATCTCCCTGCAACTCTACATTCCACGATCCAATTGCAAAGCGCATTTTAAGGAAACGGTAATTAAATTCTACCTTCCCCAAGGTTGCGAGCCACGCCACTCCTAATATGACATCTGCACTGCCGAGTGGTAACGGTAGGAAATCGTGGATGATCTTCAATTCTGCTAATTGAAGTTCTACTTTTTTGCAAACACCAGTAGTTCGTACCGAGTCTCCCGTGCCCAACACAATACCATAGTCATCCGAGGCTTCGACCGGTAGTTGCAATTTGGCTACTACGACATCTGAAATGAAATTATGAGTAGCTCCACTATCAATGAGAACCACCACCTCCATACCTTTTATCGTGCCTGTAATCTTTAACGTCTTTGGAGAACTAAGTCCCATTAATGAGTTCAATGATAAGGATGCTATTTCCCGTTCACAATTCTGGCCTTCCTCCTGCAATTCAGAGGGTTCATCTGGTGGAACAATCATATCTTCTGGTTCGGCCCCCAGAAATTCATCTCGAACTATCAAAACCTGCAAGGATTGTAATTCTTTCCTCTTGCACCGGTGGCCTGGAAAAAATTTCTCATCACATCGAAAACATAAACCCTTATCCCTCCTATTGCGTACCTCGCTGTCAGTTAATCGCTTAAACGGAACTGACGTACCAGTTGTTAGTGTATTAGGCGCGTTGGTCGAACCTACTCCACCTTTGTTTGGGGTGAATGTAAAAGATCGGGAATTAGGTCCCCCTGAGCTGTTTAAACTTGTTCCAGAATTTCTAGCATTTGTTCGACCCGTTCCTGTCGAAAATCCCACGCCTCTCCTCCGAGCTTGCACCCCTAAATCATCCTCGATCAGTTGTGCCATGTTCATTTTAGCCTTGATTCCGACGGGCCATAACTTCCGCATTTTGCTTTGAATCTCTATTTTCTATCCACTTTCAAACTTTCCCTCCAATACTTCGTCAGTGACATCCCTCATTCCTTTGGCATAATGCTCGAATAAACGCCGATATTCCTTCACGGATCCCGTATGTTGAAGACTCATAAGTAGTGCGTAACGATTAGCCTGGGCTGTTGATTGGAAACGTTCCAACAACAACCCCTGGAATTCAGCCCACGAATTAATCGGAGCTCGATCCTCCTCATATTGATGCCATTCTAAAGCCTCACCCTCAAGGCACATTACGGCCGCATCTAGCTTATCCTCTTCCGTCAACCTGTTTACCCAAAAATATCGTTCGACACGGTGCAACTAGCCCACCGGATCCTCCTCTTCGAGGCCTTTGAAAATTGAAACTTTAAGTTTCCGAAGCCGCATATCAAATAAAGGAAAATCCTTACCCGACGTATTCTGTCCAGTAATCGAAATTGTCCGCTGCGTCGTATTTTCCCAACCACCCCGTTGCGTCGCATTCGGCCTCGTCGTGCCCCACTCATCGCGAGACCCATCGCCCCTCGAGCCCGTATCACAGCGCCAATTGCGCCGCTCACCCTCGGTCTCATTGCGCGCAGATCTGTTGCGGCCTAGGGTTCGCTGATCATCGCGCCAGGCCCGCTGCTCATCGCGACAGCCACGCTGCCTCTCTCGCACACCGTCGCCCACGGCCTCGCGACACTCGCGCTGCCCCTCCCGCACGCCGTCGCCCACTGCATCGCGAAACGCGCGATGCTCATCGCGCCACTCGCCTCCTGCTTCGCAACGTCGACGCCCGCGCCAAGCCTCAGTGTCTCGGTAGTCCTCGTCCCCTGGCTCGCGCCATGCTTCGCGGTCGCGACGGCCTTCGCGCCAGTCGCGCTTGTTGCGTGCGCCTTCGTCCCCGGGCTCGCGCCACGCCTCACGGTCGCGATGTTGGCCTTCGTGCCAGTCGCGCTTGTCGCGCGCGATCTCGTGCACTGGTATGTGCCCACAGTCGCGGTTCAGGCGCCACGAACTGCACCATGGCTCGATCTCCCGAACCTCGCCCAGCCCTCCTTGGTTTTGTTTGGACCCGCTGCCCTGTAAGAACGTTGGCCGCGGCCTGTTCTCCCCCAACCCCGGCTCAAGAACTGGTTCGGTAGTCAAAAGAACTTCAAGATCCGGTTCAACGGGTTTTTTTTTTGGGTTTTCTTCCACTCCAGATTCACCCGCTGATTTTGCTGCCAAAAGCGTCCTCATCTCTTCTTGAAAGGACTCGAGGCTCGCCGCAACACCTTGTTGTTTGGCGTCCATCTCCGCCAACTGCTTCTTTAGTTGCTCCTCAAAAGCTTGCTGCTTCCCAACTAACTCCGTCGTAATTTCTTCCAAAGACACAATTCATGTATCCGTCTTCCCGACCATTCCCGAATCGAACTCGCTCTGATACCAATTGATAGATTCTATCAATGGCCCCTCACTCATATGAGTCAATGATCAATTTTGAAGTCTTATTCATGTGGGTGAAGGTTACATTATATAGGCTAGAGGTTTAACAAACTAACCATCTAACCAACTAACCACCTTATCCTAGTGGTTGTTATACAACTACCTTTCTTGGATCCTAACAACTTCTTGAATCCTAACATAACCTTCTAAATTAAAATGTAAGACAAGAATATGATGAGATTTTTTTTTCTCATATCTATGTGAATGATCGGGTTAGCTTATGCGTAACTCAACTATTCTTACGGAACAAATCGACTGACCCTACAACATTTGAATATCAAGAAAATTCTGCAAGAAATTAACTTTTAGATAGGTGGTCACTTTAAATTGATCTCATATCCTTTTAGTTTTCCAATGTTTTTTGATGCGATGTGTTAAATATACACAGCCACTCAAAGTTTTTCATTTGGATAGAATTTCCTACGAAATCGTAGGAAGGGCTTGTAACACTAACAACCATCCTGGATTAACCTAAATTTGATAATACTGAGTTTAATGGTAACTAATTTCCTTCAAGTTACCTTGATAACCAAAGTCAGGCAGTTGTCCATGATAATGGTCAAACGTGCATAAGATGCTTCTGACACTCACAGATATAAAAATAAATAAGAAAAAGATAGGAGTTGTAAGGTAAGGTACAATTTAGTTTAATAACAGCACGAAACACATAGATTGATAACATACAGCTCGCAAGAAATCTGCCTAGAGTTGTGTTTTAACGCAAGTTCTTGAATTCTTAGTACTAAATGTGGCCATAGCCATGATCATAGCTGGATTACTGACTTCATTAGTGTGGCTCCATGGAAAAGTTATTTTCATTTTTCTGTAAATTGCAATACACTTGGTTTATCAAGGATCTTGTATTCTTTGTCAACGAACTCTAAAAACCTCTACTTTCCACTCAGGAGTCACCATGTGGAATGTGAAGAATAGCTCGATCAATAGTAGCTCGATGATCTTAGACGGCCAGCCAACTAAATTTGATTCTGATCCTGGAAAAAGCCTCAGAAACTTCAAATTTGATACTGCCTCTATATTACAATCTATGGAAAGTGCATTTGCTGCTTGAATAGCCTTCAACGCTACCACGGTTGGTAGCTCGGTCGCACTTCGTTTTTCTCTTCTTTTTTTTTTGCTTATGTAGTACAAATTAGGTATTTTTGTGTATACTTAACTGATTTTTGTTCTTGGTTTCTACACGTAGATCATATCATGTACAGACTTGTTTAGCCTTTTCGCCGAATTAGCTGTTTTCTTGTTGTATAGAGAAACAAGCATTTCTGGAGATGTTTCTTGTCCATTTTTTGAAGGTCACCTATGTTTCAATGTCTGTTTGGGTGTTACTGTACTATTGAAATAATTATTATACTGGAAATGAAAAAAAGAAAAAAAAATTGAAACAAAATGAATCGTATTTTGAAATGAATCAAAATTTGTTCTTTAAGGAACTGTGAATTTAATATGCAGCAAGTCGGTAGTCTAAAGAAAATAGTCACTCTCTTTTCAATTAGATAGTTTAAGATTTGGAAATGAATCCCAATTTTCTCCATGATCAAATGACTAAGGTGTGTTTTGATCCTAAATTTGTTGTATATAAGAAATTAAACAACACTTTGTTTAAATATTCCCAACATAATAAACATTTCAACTTTTAGTTTTTCAATTAATTTTATTTGACTGATTTATATATGAGTTTAACTTGATTTATTGAGGTTTGAATAAAAAAAGAAAAAAAAAAAAAAAACCCTTAGATTCATTGAGGTCATCAGTTTTCTGAGTATTAATTTAACTTGTGAGTTTAGTTAGTTTTTTTTTTTTTTTTTTTTTTTGTTATTTGTTGAATTTTTTTTCTCTCTTGTTACTCATGAAAAACTCTCAAATTTTAATGCATTAACTTATAAATGCTAAAGTGAAATTTCTTTGTTTCGCTACTTGCTTTTTCAAATCTTAAATTAATTTTTGACAACTACGTAAAGCATAGTTTTTTAAAAAAATAAATAAATATTTTTAACGGAAATTAAATGTGATAGGGATAACTTAAAAACAGAATATTAAAGTTTTCAAGAAAAAAAAAAAAAAAACTAAAGAAGCAGAATATTCAAAATAAAAATTAGTTTTATACGAACATATATATTTCATTAGAAATTACAATAAGAAGTTTAGGGAAATTGATCGAAGTAGCAGTTTTTTTGTTGTCATTATTGTAGCATCTTAATAAAAAATTACATGTATAGTATATTTAGAGGTGAAGCTTATTATTTTTATTTGATTTAGCTGTGATTGATGAGATTACCAACTTGTTCTCAGCCAATTAGAAATCATACAACTAGCACTCCAAAACCTCCTCTCCGTCCCAAGCTTCAAAGCTTCAATCGAATGCTAGAAGAAAGTCCCACCTTGACCTCACAAAGAAACACTTCATATTAGAAAATGAACAGTCGGTCAAAACTCTAATCAAAATTTCTATTTCTTTCAACTTTTAACTTTTCCAACGTAACTTCAATTTTTGAGTTAAAAACTCAAACTGATCGGGTAGAAAGTGAAAACCTAGCCCTGGTATAGTCCAGGTAATCGCAAAAATCATAAAAATAAAAACATTTACAATAATTAATATACGAAAGAACTTTTTTTTTTTGTAATTTCTATGATGCAATTGGTCAACCAAAAGCGCAAGAAGTTCTCACATGAATAGACGTTTGAATATTAGCTCAGTATTTGAACTTTGGATCACTCGAATTCGCAACATGAAAGGAAGAAAACTATGAATGCAAGTGAATACTTCCGTATCTATATTCAATATCATTTGTCTTCTTTTATACAGGGAATTAGCTAACTGACTTAGGTAAGAATATAACCTACTAAACTGATATAACAAAGACAGTTTACAGAGATGATTTCTCAAGGCTGTTTTCCAGTATATATGTGATATTCCCCCCCCCCCCCCCTCAAGATGGAGGCTGAAAAACATTTTGCAATCCCATCTTGAATAGAAAAGAACGGAGAGTTGATGTTGATAGTGGCTTTGTGAGTATGTCTGCGAGCTGAGATGCTGATCGGATTGGAAAGAGTTTAAGAAAACCTTTGTCTATCCGTTCACGTACAAAATGACAATCAATCTCTATATGTTTTGTGCGTTCGTGAAAGGTGAGGTTGGTTGCAATAGCGACAGCAACATGATTGTCACAGTAGACCATTGCGGGAGCTGCGTGATTTACTTTTAAATCTCTTAGGATGTAAGATAGCCAGGTTAATTCACTTGTGACCAGAGCTAAGGCTCGATACTCGGCTTCAGCGGAGAAACGAGATACTGTGGTTTGCTTTTTCGACTTCCAAGATAATAATGAATCTCCGATGAAGATGCAGAATCCAGAAATTGATTTACAGTGTCTGGACATGCTCCCCAATCAGAATCTACAAGAGCCTTTAATTGCAGTGAATTATTTGCTCGAAGTAAAATGCCTTGGCCAACATTTTTTTTTAAATAACGAAGCAAGTATATAGCAGCTTTGAGGTGATCAGAATGTGGTGAAGACACATATTGGCTCAAGTTGTGAATATCATAACATATATCTGGTCGAGAGATGAGGAGGTATAGAAATCTGCCAATCAATTGACGGTAGTTATGCACTTCTTCTTGAGTTAATAGAGTGCCAGAGGTAGCGATTAGATGAGTATTCGGCTGCATTGGCTGAGGAACTGGCTTGGATGCAAGAACTCCATAGTCAGCTAATATTTGCAAACAATATTTTCTTTGGCTCAGCAAAATTCCTGTGGATGAGCGTAGAAATTCCAGACCAAGGAAGTATCTTGCTGATCCAAGATCCTTCAACAGAAAAATAGAATGCAACATGGATTTTACTTGTTTGATTATGCACATATCCGGTCCTGTAATGAGTATGTCATCAACGTATACTAGTAAAGCAACAAACTGAGAATTAGATCCTTTAGTAAACAATGAATAATCAGCTTTGGATTGCTCAAAACCATGTGATAGCAAGACCCCAGAAAATTTTGAGAACCATTGGCGTGAAGCTTGTTTTAGACCATATATACTTTTATGGAGTTTGCATGTCATTACCTCATTGCTGGATTTGTTTTTAGATGTATAATATCGGGGTGGAAGGGTCATAAAAACTTCTTCAAAGAGATCTTCATTAAGGAAAGCATTTGCTACATCCATTTGCTCAATGATCCAATTATAAGAAGCAGTGAGAGCAAGGAGAGTTTTGACAGTCACAATTTTGGCGACTGGTGAAAATGTATCTATATAATCAACACCTTCAAGTTGATTATATCCCTTTGCTACCGAACGGGCTTTGTATCTATCAATTGTGCCATCTGCCTTGTACTTGAATTTGTAGATCCATTTGCAACCAATAGTATGAGCTCCAGGAAGTAAGGGAATGCCATACCATGTTTTTGTTTGTTCCATGGCTTGAATTTCTTCATCCATAGCCTTCTTCCAATAAAGGAAAGAAGCAGCTTGTTTATAAGTGGCTGGTTCCAATGTACATGATATGTTTAAGATAAAATTCTTACATGTTGAGGAAAGCATACCATAAGACAAATGCTGCTGGATTGGATAGGATATCTTTGTAGAATCTGGGAATTCGTAAAACATATTACGGAAATCTTGAAGATATTGTGACAGATTAGTAGTCCGAGAAGATCTTCTAAGAACCGGCTGAATGTTAGAAGCAGTATTATCAGCGGATGAAGAGTCATGATGAATTCCAGGTATTGTGTACGTGCTGCTATTTTCATTTAGCGTTAAACTGTCTGCACTTTTTGATGTTTGCTCAATGAAGGTATTGTTGTCTGTATTTTGTTGCAGTATATTTTCAGTATCAGAGACGACAGCTGTTGAATTGTCAAGCTGTGAAGAATTTGAAACATCATAATATACATCTTGTGTAGAAGGCTCTGGAATGCTGTTGATAGTCTTTGGATCATCATATGTAAATTGATCACAAGTGTAGTCTGTATGTGGAAGAACAATTTCGGGAAAGACATCAATTAAATCTTCTTGTTTCCCTTCAAAACTATTTTTATCTTTGAATGGGAATAATTGTTCAAAGAAATGTACATCCCTTGAGATAACTATTTGTCTCCGAGATTGATCATAAGTCTTGTACCCTTTAATCCCATGTGGATAGCCAAGAAATACACTTGCTGTGGCTCGGGGGTCAAATTTTAAACGCCCTGTAGTTAGAGTAGAAACATATATAGCATAGACACCCAAAGGTTCGTAAGTTCGTGTAATCTGGGGTTGTTGAATGTATTATAGAATATGGGGTTTGGTTGTTCAGGAGAGGCATTGGTATTCCGTTAATAAGATGTGTTGTAGTGAGAACATATTCTCCCCAAAACTGTATCGGCACTTGTGACTAAAAATATAAACTTCGGGCTACATTTAATAGATGATGATGTTTTCTCTCAACAACTGAATTTTTCTGAGGTCTTTCTACACAAGAAAATTGATGTAATGTACCTACTGAGGCAAAGGAATCAATGAATTTAAGTTATGGAGCATTGTCAGATCGGAACACCTTTATATCCTTAGAGAACTGAGTGCGAATCATTTTAAAAAACCGGGGAATAACCTCCAATACATCAGATTTTGCTCGTAATAAAAACACCCTGTGTATCTTGAACAATCATCTACAATAATGCAAAAAAAATCTATAACCATGGTAAGTAGATGCTTTGAAAGGACCCCAAATATCACAATGAATCAAATAAAACGGATTATCTGCAACTTTATTATTGAAAGGAAACTTCTCTGATGTACGAGCTAGTTGAGTTTTTGCAGTCAAGAAAGTCATCAATTGTTGGCACTGATCGGGATTTAAGTTGTTCAAGAAGTTTAGGGAATCATCTGATGGGGTTGCTACTGCGTTTGTAGAGTTTGCAGTTTCATCTGCTGCAGTATTTTGATTTCTTGAATTAAACCCTGGTGGAAGGCCATGTATCTTGTAACATTTTTCTATGGTATGCCCAATACGATGACAATGTGTACAATAAGGTCTTTCTTTCTTTCGATAGGTGGATCCACTGGTTTTCTTAGCTGGTATAATCGTGGCCCATTACTCTATCCGTAGGTTTCTCCCAATTCATCCCAAATCTTCTTGACTGAACCGTTCAGTGTACACTATGCTTGCTGCTATGTTCTTAGAGACTGAATTTATGATCCAAGAGGCTATCAGATCATTGTTACATTTCCAAGCAATGGCTAATCTTTCTTCCTTTGGTTTCGTGATAGTTCCGGTGAGAAATCCCTCCTTGTTCTTTCCTGAAAGTGCGATTAGAATTGCTTTCTTTCAGGAGTTGAAATTTTCCGCTCCTAATAACGGTTGTGAGACAAGCGCGAATGGAGTGTTGCTACCAGCATGAACATAATATGGATTAATGTAAATGCAAGTGAATACTTCCGTATGTTTATTCAATATCATTTGTCTTCTTTTATACAGGGAAATTAGCTAACTGACTTAGGTAAGAAAATAACCTACTAAACTGATATAACAGAGACAATTTACAGAGACGATTTCTAAAGGCGGTTTTCCAGTATATATGTGATAAAAAATCTTCAATACACCAAACTTCAAACTGTCACATGAAGAACAAGATCAGAAGTGAATAGGAAAGAAGGAAAATTTAGGGAGAAATAGGATTATTTGTCATGATTCGAGAAAGGCAAAAAAAGAAAAAAACACCAAGAAAGAAAGAAAAAGAAGATGAGAATATGCGTAATCATAAAACCTATTTTAGGGATAATTTTTTTGAATTTGCAATTAGTTGAATAATGAAATCTTTCTAGTTTTTGGCCATTGATGAGATTACGCCGCAGAGAACGACGAAAGATAAAGAAAATGAAGAAATGTATTTGTTTTAATTAGCTGAAGTGTTGAATGTTATCTGAAAACGATCAATTTAATTGATTAAAGCCTACCAACAAATTTATCGAACATATCAGCTAAATTGATAGTAATTTTTTTTTTTTATATACAATCCCCATTCAAATATGCAAAAAAGAGAAAAAAAAAGTGATATACATTGAAGGCTATCAAGCAACTGATTGAGTTATCATTTGAACTGATTGAAAGACAAAAATGATAGAAATAAGATTGATAGACACGAAGACTTTTTAATAATTTTACTAGGACGGAACCACTTTTGTGCTATACAAGTAATTACTTTAAAAGTGTGTTATTCATAATATTTTTTTAATTTTCTTTTCTATACATGGCAAATCTCCAGAAGTTTAGAGTCATTAAGATATCATGCCAAGCTGAATTCTACTGAAATTGATATGTATTCTCGATCTAAATCTGGATAATGTACTAAAAAGAATTAGTAGTTATGTTGAGATTGATACAAATAACATAGAATTTGGATTATGATTTGGATATTTTGGACTTAGAATTCAACAGGTTCATCTCCTCATCCTCATTCACTAACCTTGAAGTCTTAAATGCTTTCGCATAATCGTATAACCTATCTTGTTTTATGTACTTAAACATGAGAAAAATATCTTTATAGTCCTTACTGTTTGGTTGAAGTATCATTTTGGTCCTGACATTTTAATTTTAAAGAAACGAAATCATTAGTGAATTAACTGAATGTTGATTAAGATAATGACTAAGTTAATTTGAAAATAGATTGATGCGGGGTTGTTATGGTGTTTAAAACAGCTAGCACACTTGTTTTCCTTTTGTTTTATGTTTACTTCTTCAGTTTTGTTTGACATTTACTTTTTTTTTTTTTTTTTTTAGTTTCGTTTAATATTTACTTTTTAGTTTTATTTATATTTATATTTATATTCGTATTTATATATTTATATTTATATTATTTAATTTATTTTTAGTTTTATTTATTTATATATTTATTTTACAATTGTTATACTTTTATTTTTATAATTTTAAACTTTGTGATTTTATATATATATATATATATATATATATATTTATTTATTTATATTTATATCATATAACTTCTAATGTTTACTCTTTTTGATCGTCTCAACACCAAAATGTGATAAAATGGCGAGAGACCTGAGCGAACAGAGGCACAATCAATAAATGCATAACTAAAAATATATTGAGCATAAATTGATATATAAAACATATTTTTATTTAAAAGAAATTTCAAAATTATACAAAACAATACAAAAGAGTAAAAGAGTAATAAAAAATAAATTATGTTGTTATAAGATATACCATACTTATTAAATTATTATTTGTATAAAAAAAAAATAAAGTTAACCAAAAATATATAAAAAAAACAAAGATTTGAAATAAAAATTAAACAAATTCCCATTCTTAATAGAGACTTTGTGTTGAACTTTTTATGAGTTAATTATAGGCTATTTTTGTTGATATTAAGTTAGTAGAGTTATAAATAAATAAAACTACGCATGCCTTGAGTTCTGGGGGAAGTGCAAAATGGCAAGGAAAGGAGAGAGTCTGGTTAAAATGCCACTACGAGTCTATAACCATATATGAAGAAATAAGATGGTCTTAAAAACACTATATAACACATTGTATAAAAAAGTGTAAAAAACAAGAAATTAGAATAGAGAAACAAGAAATATTATCATATAAATTTATTTATGTTTCTTGTTTCTTTATAAAAAATGAGAAATAGAAACAGTTATCAAACACATTCTTGTTTCTTATTCTTAAAAAGTAAAAAAAAAAAAAACTAAAAATAAGAACCAAGAAATATGAGTTGCTGCACATGGAGAACACAGAAACTATTGATGACTACATCAACAGAATTCTGGCCTTGATGACTACATCAACAGAATTCGGGCTTGACAAACCAGATGAAGACCAATGGAGAAACACATCAAGAGCAAACAAAGGTAGAAAAGATTTTGAGATCTTTAACTCCCAGATTTGAATATGTTGTTGCTGCTATTGAAGTGGCCAATGACTTGTCTAAAATGATAGTAAGGTTTTTATCTGGTTCCCTGCGAGCGCATGAGCAACGGATGAATGACAGAAAAATTGAAAAATCAATTGAACAGGCATTGCAAGCACAAGCCTCAATTGGTAGCTCCTATCACAAGAATAGTAGTTCACGAGGCAGAAGACGTGATATGGTGGCACCTATTCCAACAAAGATCGTGGTGGCCAGAATCATGGAAGTGCTGAAGAGAAGAACACTAGTTGGCAACAAATAGGAGGATATAGAGGTATGTATAATAAATGTGATGTTGAATGTTATAATTGCCACAAGCGAGGCCATTATGCAAATGAGTGCAGATCAAAATGTGATGTGGAATGTCATAATTGCCACAAGCGGGGCCATTATGCAAATGAGTGCAAATCAAAAGGTGATAATCAAGTTGCCAATTATACTCAA
>JBBMEG010071075.1:0-13112 GCA_037832605.1 Cyclanthera cordifolia | reverse complement strand
GTTGTGCCACAACCCTAAACCCTAAACAATAAAATTAAAACTCCAACACAAATTTATTAATTGCTTCAATTCTTAATAAAATTTTAAGAAGATTACATTCAAATTATTAGCCAAGAAAATCACACAAATCCCTTCTCGAAATTTCGTCTAGCACAAAAGGGAAAAAAAACTATGTTTTTTCCCTAGTCCACCAATTGTTTAACAAGAAATGCCAATCAAACAGTCAATAACCTTCAACAATTCTCAAGATCCACAAGTTCAATCAAAAAGAACATAACAAATTACTAACATTTCAAAGAAATTAAGGTTAAAGCAGCAAAACAATCACAAAAGAAAAGAAAAATACCTAGTATATCAAGAAAAAATCTGAAGCGGCAAAGATAGACGGAGGAGTAGCGGCCGAGGAGGAGCGGCAGCGGTAGTAGGGGTTGTGGGATTTTGAGAGAGTTTTGAGGGTTTGAGAGGAGGGAAAGTGGGAAAATGGAAGAGGGGAGGGAAAGTCGAAAAATGGAAGAAAATTTGGTTGGGTAATCTGTAATAGAGTCCTAAGGCGACGGAATAAATGTGCGTCACCTTAGCCTATTTTAAAAAAATAAAAAAGGAAGGCTAAGGCGACGACACTTAAAATTCTGTCGCCTTAGCCTTCCATTTTCCCGCCCAATTTTCGCTTTTGGGGGAAAAATGAAACGTTGTAGGGAACTACGATGACGAAGCCGCTTTTCGTCGTCGTAGCCTCCCCAATTTTCAGCAAAACATCAACCCTCAAGCGATGGAAGACTGGTTGCATTGCCTTAACCCACAAGCTAAGGTTGTAGAAGACAAGATCCGTCGCCGTAGTCTTGAGCTAAGGCGACAGAACACCATTTGTGTCGCCTTACGTTGACAGACAACACATTGTCGGCTAAAGCTGAGTGGCTACGGCGACGAAAATGGTGTTCTGTCGCCTTATCACAAGTCTACGGCGATAGAGCTTGTCTTTCGTTGTCGTAGTTTACCTAAGGCGACGGTGTAGACTTCCGTCGCTTTAGCTTCTATCGCCTAAAGCTATTTTTCTTGTAGTGACTTATGTCCATTACTTCTGTTTCTTCAGCTAACACCCTAAAGGAATCATTCAAAGAGACTGACGAACATGATGCTTCATAACTTGTCTGAAGGCTCTTGCCTTCTTGTCTTGGAACTTGTCGTTGTTCCGTTGTCTTCGACACCATAGGAATCACACTGTTGGCTTTGAGCTGACTCAAGTATCTCTTTGGACTGATCCAGCTGCTTTCGTACCTCGTTGCATCACCTTGATGACTTGGTACACCACTTTGTTTATCCTTACACTCTCTCGTGGGGTCATACTCATGTCGTCTTCTTTTTTACCAAGGATGGATGTTCTTGTGAGGCACTTTGTCTCGACTCTCGACTAGGCCCTTGTTATATCGAAAGGCAGACAAATACCTTATTGTCTCTACACTAGGACACTTGTGCACTGGATGAGGTCCATCACATAAGAAGCATGATCTGTGGCTTTGCTTCGTAAGATGATGTGGCCTTTGCCACGAGTTTTCACTTTTAGATGGGGAATGTCTACGTTTCTCACTATGATCACTCGGTCGGACTACTTCCCAACTCCTAGGAGAGGTTATTTAAAAATATCTACTGTCTTGGTACAAACAGGTTATACTCTCTCTTCGCTCTTGAGGCTTCTCGTCTGTTGGTTCACTGACCCAACCAAATAGTCTCTCTACGGCGCCATATGCTTCGGTCAAGTTTTGTACTTTCTGCTCGTAGAGCTTGGCCTTTGCTAAAGGCTTCAATCCTTCCACAAAGCTAAAGACCTTGTCTCTCTCTATCATGTCTTGAATATCAAGCATCAACCCTGCAAATTGTTTGACATATTCTCCGATTGTTCCATTATGCTTTAACATTTGCAACTTGCATCTTGTAAGAACTTGAACATTTTTAGGGAAGAATTGTGGGCAAAATTCTTGTCTCGATAACTTCCAGTTATCAATGGTACATCTTCCTTCTTGGATGTCCATATAGCACGATCTCTACCACAATGTGGCATCATCCGCCAAATGCATTGTCGCTAATCTGACTTTTATGTCTTCAGACACTATATTTGTGGCTTTGAAATTGTTTCATATCAAATATAAAGTTTTTCAAAGCTTTTGCATCTCTAACCCTACAAAAGGGATTCAGTTTAGGCACCTTGACCTTACTGGTTTCAACAACACCTCCAACTGAGGCTTGATTTCCCACTACCTTCATAGTGAGATTAACTCGAGCATTCAAATTAGTTATTTCTACCTTGACGATGCTAATAGAGGCTCTCATTCCTCGAACAGCTCAAACACATACTAGCCATTGTTTTTTTCGCGTTGTCAATAGTTTCGACGTGCTCCTCTAAGCGGGAAACAGAGCCTAAAGAGTTTTCTCCACACTCATTGCCACCAGATCATGTGGCTTTATCTTTAAGGATCTCTACCCTCACCATCAACTCTTGGACGGGCATCCCGTCTTAGCGGCCAGCTATCGCATCAACCGTGTCAGTCTTGGCAGCAATCTCATTCAGGCGAGAATCCAAGTACTAAACATACTCTAGCATTTCTGCTAGTAAATCATCTGTTTTCCCGATCGAACAGTCGATCAACATGGAACTTGTCCTAGTGATCTATCGCAGGTGAACTCATTGTTACTACAAATGAGCCAAATTAGGCTCTGATACCAATTGTCACAATCGCACTTCAGAGGCGGCGGAATGGCGACTGTGCTACATTTGCTTTAACCTGGCGAGTAAGTCAGCCGAACCAAAATGGCAAAGCGGGTGGCACAACAAGTGCAACCTCTATCACGGGATCGTGAAAATGTTTTTGAAAAAGGGAGAAAGAGAGTTTTAAAAATGCTTTTGTCTTTGAAAGTTATATGACAATATTCAATAAGGACATATCAACGATTTGCATCTATCATATAATAACTTGGTAGGAAGGAAGCTTCAAGAAGTCATACCCCTATAGTACATTTTGGCACATAATTGTTGTGACACTTTTGCATTTGAAAATGGCCAGGAGTCAACACTTAGAATAAAATGAAGGAAACTATCTTAACATGCAATAATGACAAAATAACATAAAATCATGATGAAATGGGGTTGAACAGGTATGCGGCCATGTGCAACACGCACTAAACAAGCATGACCGTCACATTCTGCGAGGTGGATTCCACCTATCAAAGGAGCTTGGAAGATAAATGTCGATGCTGCTTGGGATGTTGGCTCGGGAGCTGGGAGGATTGAATGGATCATTAGGAACACCGAAGGTCAACCGATTTTGGTGGGGTCCAAAGGAAGATTTATGGGATCGGAGGCAAAGCACTTGGAAGCCTTGGCGGTGTTGGAAGGAATTAGAGAAGTTTATAGGAGAAGGGACATTTTCCCTCTCCCTCAGATCTTGATCAAGTTTGACGCTTAAATGGTGGTTGATGCTATTTTGACAGACTCTGGAGATCTACTGAATTCAACAACATCATTGTTGATATTAGGGGTTTTATGCAAAATATGGGAAGCTTTTCCTTTATGCATTGTAGCAGATCGTGTAACAGGATTGCTGATCTTTTAGCCCATTAGTCGTCGAATTATTGTTATTGTTGGATCATATTTCGTCTTCCCTCGAAGGGGGAGAGCTTTTGTTTTGGAGGGGCAACCTGGCCCCCTATTATTCTCTCGGCTTTGACCGATGATTGTAAAAACTATGTTGAATTATGTTCTTAATGATAGTTGCTTTTTGTTTCAAAAAAAAAAAAAAGTAATCATGTAAGTTTTTATATGTACAACATCAAAATAAACTCTAAAGAGTTAAGAAGCAACAAGAAAGACTATAAAAAACTTTCCAAAAAGTTAAAACCACACCGAATCTTCGTTGATCAAAAAATGTGAGCTACATATTGGTACTCCGTATAAATAAATAAATAAATAAATAAATATATATATATATATATATATATTTATTTATTTATTTATAATGAAATTCAATGCAGGTTCGGGCTGAACCCAACTAAAAAACCTATAGCCTACAACCCAACCCAAAAACCCGGGTTTTCAAAAAAAAAAAACTAACCTAACTCAAATGAAAAAAACATAACCCAACCCAAGATATACGGTTTGGGTTGGGTAATCCAGGTAACTCGAGTTACCGGTTTTTTGTACACCTTTATTTAACCTTAGTTTTTGTTTTTCTTTTTTTTGGAAAATCCTTTTACCCTAGCTACAAAGAAATAAATCCCGATACTTTTTCCCAATAATAGTTTGGAGATTCTTACAAAAAAAAATTACATTGAAATAAAACACAAAAAAGTGGAAAATATTTGAGAAACAAAATCTGAAGACAAATGAGTTATAGTTCAGAGAAGAAGAAAAAATGGAGTGTTTATGTTGTATGAGTTATGAGAATTGATTAATTTCATCAACAATCGCTGAGTTGCTTTCAAACTCCAGTGACAATCTCATACGAAGAAGAAGCAGCAACAACAGAATAAGGATCATTGTGGAAGGTTGCATGCACGATGACCTCGACAATGTATACAAAACTCTCCAATACATATTCTCACACGAGATTTCTGCAAATAATATGAATGCGAGACACATGTAATGAAATGTATATTTATATTGATTTGAAAATGTGCTAATGTGGAATATAATCTCTAATATATTCCTATGTCTTTCTCTCTCCTATATAAATATTTCGAGGGCTTCACAGCTTGTTCTCAAGTGAAGAATTGTCTCAAGAGCTTAGCAATTTGTTCTTGAGGTTGAATTTGTTGGTGTTCGATTGGCCTTTGGCTTGTTGATCTTTCTTATGGTTGGTCACTAACTTGTTGATCTTTGGATCGGTCTTTGACTTGTTGATTTGCTTAGATGATTAGTCTTTGAACTTGTTGATCGTGAGATCGGTCTTTGACTTATTGATCTTGGGATTCGTTGTTGACTTGTTGATATTTGAATCAGTCTCTGACTTGTTGATCTAATTGGATGATTGGTCTTTGACTTGTTGATCGTGAGATTGGTCGTTGACTTGTTGATCTTTGGACCAGTCTCTGACTTCTTGATCTAATTGGATGATTGGTCTTGACTTGTTGATCGTGGGACATTCGTTGACTTGTTGATCTTTTTGGTATGGTTCACTTGAAGAACTTAATGTGCTTTCTGGTGTTCGAGCGATTGATTTGAAGAATGTGATGCACGTTCTTCATAGTTAATCATCCGTGGATGGAATTGCTATCTTGACTTGAAGAACGGATGTGTGTTCTTCGTATTTGGTTGCTTGTTTATGGAATCGTTGATAGAATTGCGATTGTGACTTGAAGAACGGATGTGTGTTCTTCGTATTTTGTTGCTTGTTTATGGAATCCTTGATCTTTAAAGTGATTTTTGGACTTCAGAAAGGCGTTTGATTTTTGGAAGCTTGGGACGTTTTCAGCTGGTTGAATTCTCTCTGGACTTCAAACTTCTCCCCTTTAGAAAGCCTCTCTATTTATAGAGCATCCATGCATCTGGGCTTGGGCTTGATGGGCTTTTGGACCTGGGCTTTGGGCTTGACCCACTAGACTTGTCTACATGGACTTGAGCCTATCTGTTGGGATTCAGACTTCCATGTTTAGGCTCACTAACTGAACATGGGTCTTATTTAATTTTGACCCAGCTTTAAAATAAAACCAACTTTAGACCCAATTTAATTTTGAGAAATATTGTCTCAAAATTTAATTTAATTTTGTCCTTAAATTTTGGATAATGATGTGTCAATTGATGATTGACCGAAATTTCTCGTTCAACAAATGCCCCCTTTTCAAGGTTTATGCACATATATGCGTGGATGAATCTCGTAAAAAGATAGTTTTGAGTCGCAACACGAGCTTGTTTTTTTTTCTCATTTGACTCTATGAAGCTCCAATTTATTCATAAGTGCTTGAATTTAGGTCATACTTATGAACATTTTCCTTTGACCTAGACTTTATGTCGATTAAGTTGAGCAAAATTTGGAACTTGCTTGTATCTTCGAAAATGGAGTTGCGTCGATTTTCTTGGCTTGAAATTAAGAAGATTTGCTTGCCCCCATAATCTTGATTTCAAAAAAAAAAAAAAAAAAAGAAAAAAAAGAAAGATCATCTCAATTTGAAATGTAATCAGAATGCCTCGAATGAACATGATATCTTTGTTTGGCCTTAAGTGAGATATATGCCTCATTCATGCATATTCAAAGGTAGTGCATTGACTCAACCAAATATGAGGGATAGATGAGTGGTACTTGACATAATTAAATTTACCTCAACCTTGGAGAAAGCAACTACGATCTCGAACTTGGGGAGAGTGCGACCTCGAACTTTAGAGAGGATGAAACACTCATATGAATTTTCAAGAAGGAACATTAACTCCATACTTGTAAGAGAAATGAATCTTGAATAGAACACGACCCAAATCTTCATGTATATTTCCACCTTAAATGTCTTCTTCATGAGATGTAAATTTTTTTTTAGAAAAATAGACTGAACTTTTTTTATTATTATTATTATTAAGTTGCCTACGTACCCTTTGATAGAAGGGATCAAGTCATAACGTAGTTCAAATTTTGTGTCATTAGCCTTTTAAGCTCATGCGGGCAGGAGTATCATGCAGTTTAGTCACTTGCGATAAAGAGCATTTTATTTAGATGTCTTCATCATGGATAGTAATACTTAGTTCCATGTCATGAGCACATGTTACTAATTCTTCAAATGTATGAGGCTTTATACCTTGGAGAATATATAAAAGTTCCTAACGCATGCCTTGAATGCACATTTCGACTGTGGATAGCTAGGTGAGACGATCTTTGCAATCAAGACTTAGAGCTCTCCAACGATTGATGTAATCGATGACAAGTTCACCCTCATATTGTTTGTATTTGTCAGTTCTATCATGCTTACGGTACGTCTACTGCTCTACAATCTATTATGGAATTCTTTCTCCAATTCTTCCTAACTATCTATTGTCTAAGCTTCAAGATCAATGTATCAGTCGAATGCATGCCCTTTTAAGGTTCGAACAAAGTGTCTGACGAGAAGATCTCCTCTAGTGCCAGCAGTTTCAAGTCTCTACAAAGTGCGCGACATGTTGCTAGGGGTTGCCTTTTTCGTCGAACTGTTGGAATTTAGGTGGTTGATATCCTACTGGCATTTTTAGGTTGTCTATCCTCCTTTTATATGGCTTAGAGTACAAAAGAGAGTTTTGCGTTGGACCACCATATTGAACTTTGATGGTGTTAGTGATCATATCCTGCAACTGTTGAATTGACAAGGATGCGATCGAGGTTGAATGTTGTGATTGAGGTTTTTCCTCTGGAGGAATGTTCTTTCCTTTTTCATTAACTCGTTCATACGGACTCTTACTTGATTAATTCGTCTCTCGATTCTGCATTTGATTCTTAAGGTAAGCAATTTCTAAGTCTCTTTCCTCAATTGTCTTTGGCATTTGCTCGAGTCTTCTATCGAACTCTGCTATTCTGTTGTCAGTTTCTACATTGGCCATCATTACAGACATCACATTATGATTTGATGTCTCTTTTAGTTGATCGACAATTTTAGTGGCTTGGTCGATTTGCGAGTTGTCATTGACTATGATTTCATCAGAAGTTTCAGGTTCATTTCTTTCGAGGGACTCCAAGCATTTTCGCGTAGCAAGTCTAGCATAAGCTTCTGAAGCAATTGTTCTTGATGCAGCTCTTCCATATCCCATTGTAGCTTCTATCGCGGCAGCAGATTTGACTGCAACTTTTCGCGACGTCATTGAGGTCTCTTATGCGATAGAAGATTTTGATGCTGCGTTTTCAGATGCCATGCTTGATTTTGTGAGAGAGAATGAGATGAGAGGTAGAGATGGTCCCACTAAGTGTGCCAATTTGTTCACACGAGATTTCTACAAATAATATGAATGCGAGACATGTGTAAATTTGAAATGTATATTTGTATTGATTTGAATATGTGCAAATATGGAGTACAATCTCTAATATATTCCTATGGTTCTTTCTCTCTCCTATATAAATATTTCGAGGGCTTCACAGCTTGTTCTCAAATGAAGAATTGTCTCAAGGGTTTGCAACTTGTCCTTGAGGTTGAATTTGTTGGCGTTCGATCGGCCTTTGGCTTGTTGATCTTTTTTATGGTTAGTCACTGACTTGTTGATCTTTGGATCAGTCTCTGACTTGTTGATCTGCTTGGATGATCAATCATTGAACTTGTTAATCGTGGGATCGGTCTTTGACTTATTGATCGTGTGATCGGTCGTTGACTTGTTAATCTTTGGATCAGTCTCTGACTTGTTGATCTAATTGAATGATCGGTCTTTGCCTTATTGATCGTGGGATCAGTCGTTAACTTATTGATCTTTTTGGTATGGTTCACTTGAACAACATGATGTGTGTTCTTGTGTTTGAGCGATTAATTTGAAGAGTGTGATGCACGTTCTTCGTAGTTGATCGCCCGTTGATGGAATTGTGATCTTGATTTGAAGAACGAATGTATCTTTTGAAGGACAGACGTGTGTTTTTCGTATTTTGTTGCTTGTTTATGGAATCCTTGATCTTCGAAGTGATTTTGGACTTCAGGAAGGCCTTTGATCTTTGGAAGCTTGGGAAGTTTTCAGCTGGTTGAATTATCTGAACTTCAAACTTCTCCCTCTCAAATATTCTCTCTATTTATAGAGCTTCCATGCATCTGGGCTTGGGCTTGATGGGTTTTTAGACCTGGGATTTGGGTTTGACCCACTAGACTTGTCTACAAGAACTTGAGATTTGGACTTTCATGTTTATGCTCACTAACTGAATCTGATCTTATTTAATTTTGACTAAACTTTAAAATAAAACTAACTTTTGACCCAATTTAATTTTGAGAAATATTATTTCAAAATTTAATTTAATTTTATCATTAAATTTATGATAATGATATGCCAATTGATGATTGCCCAAAATTTCTAAGTAAAGAACATGGAGCAACTTCAAAACATCAAAACCGACCTTCTTCTCTGCTGTGGCGACTTTCAGGTTGTTCCTCACTTCAATCCTTGCTTCCCGTTTTCTTTTTCTATTTTGAAGAATCTACTCCACAAAATCTTTACAATTTTCTGAGCAATTTAGGCCGTTAGAAATGAGAACGATCTGAAGAGCTTAAATGTGCCCCCACAAATATCGGTCCTGAACTCTTTCTGGAAGTATTACTCTGGAGCTGAAGTCGCTCCCTATCCCACTATTTTCATTGGTGGAAATCAAGAAGCCTCCAATTATCTTTGGGAATTGTGAGTTACTTTGAGCTTAGCTTGCGTTATGTCATAACGGGTCTCTGTGAGGTTGTTTGTGTTCTAGGTAACATATTTTATTTTGGGGTAACAAAAATTCTTAAAATTAATTGAATCGTTGTATATAGTTTTTTTTCCCTAAAATTTTTCTAATGCCTATTATTGTTACAAATGTCTCCATTGAATAATTGACTTTAAAGTTTACCGGAGAGCAATCAGATATTTAGATACTTTTTTTCACAAGAAACAAAAACATTCGTTGATGTGTATGGTTACAATAAGTCAGCTATGTCAATGAGGTACTTAAGTAGAATAGCTATAGTCTTTAAAAGGTTTTACAGTATGAGCCCATGAAATTGCAAGTGTGGTAATAGAGTCCAGATATTTTAGATACTTGGTTGTCCCGTTGAACAATCATCTATATGCCCTCAAATTTAATTGTTTTCCATGTCCTTTTTTCATTTAATTGTTGTTTTTCTGTGGTTTGCATTTATATATGATATATGCATATGGTACATCATTTACCAGGATCTGATGGTTATTTTAGGTACTATGGAGGTTGGGCTGCACCAAATATTTTCTTCTTGGGCATTGCTGGTGTAGTCAAGTTTGGAAATATCCGTATTGGTGGGCTGTCTGGGATTTATAATGTCATGATTAGGTGGGTGAATAACTTTCTGCCAGAGTTTTATATGTAGA
The DNA here is from genome assembly GCA_037832605.1 of Cyclanthera cordifolia. Classification (NCBI taxonomy): domain Eukaryota; kingdom Viridiplantae; phylum Streptophyta; class Magnoliopsida; order Cucurbitales; family Cucurbitaceae; genus Cyclanthera; species Cyclanthera cordifolia. The sequence goes on along the minus strand of JBBMEG010071075.1, from coordinate 3,109 downwards.
CAAAATTGTAAGGTAGTTATCTCTTTTTTTTTCCTTTCAATTTATTAGCATGCTGCAAGGTTTTGTTTTGTTTTTTTCTTCATGTGTCAAATTGGTCATGGAATCTGGTGTACATTCATGATGCAGAGTGAAAATAGCTTACAGAATGAGTAGCTGCATCATCTATAGATAGGTTGTTCTTGTTCCGGGTTTGGGTCTTCGTATTTTAGTGATTTTAGGAGAAGCACATTTTATAATCTTTTGAAAGGTGTTTGGAGGTAGATTTTAGAGTGATTATAATGAGAAGTTGTTTTGAGTGATTAGAAATTTGAGTTCTAGTAATAGGTCATTTGGATGTGGTTATTTGTAAAATGGTTGTAGCTAATAACTCGTTTGGATGATATGTTTTGTAGAGAGATTGCATACATAACTCGTTTGGATATGGTTAGAAATGAGTGATTATTTTGAGAAGTTAGAAATAAGTGATTAAAAATGAATGTGATAGAATCTGGTTAGCCACCATTGTTATTAACTGCTAAGGACATTCAAGAGGCCTTAGAACTCTCTCAATTTCTCCAAGAGATTACAGATCTAATTTTCTAACCCTAACCCTAATTTTATGAAGCTTATATACCTCTCCCTATTCAACACTAACTACCAAATTAGGAAATAATAATAATAAGTCTTTACGGAAATAAAAAACATTAAAGAAGAATAAAAACATTTAAAAATAACATAAATAGGCATTCGCTCTCCTTAAACCGGATCGTTGCCTTTCGCCTTATTTCTACGAGAATACACTCGTACCGCCGGAGTCGTATCAATACTCGCCCCCCAAAGATTCACCTTGTCCTCAAGGTGGAAGTCAGGAAAAAGTTCACGGATGGTGTGAGCCTGTTCCCAAGTAGCATTCTCCTCGGCTGTCTGCTCCCACTGTATGAGAACTTCAATAGTTCCGTCTGCGCTCTTATCCTTACGAACCCCTTACACCGCTGCCGGGTTGCAGGGGACCGTCAGATCTGTGTTGAGCTGCCGCGGTATAGGAATGATAGCGAAATTAGGCCCAATAGCCTTCCGCAGGACGGACACATGAAAAATTGAATGGATGCGGCAATATGGAGGTAATTTCAGCTTATACGCCACGCGGCCCACTTCTGCTTCCACCAAGAATGGTCCAATGAACCGGGGAGCTAACTTAGGATGTTTGTGAGTAGCTAACGTGGATTGTCGGTACGGCCGCAGCTTCACATAAACCCAATCTCCCATGGAACACCGGATATCGCGGCGTTTGCAATTGGCCGTCTGTGTCATGCGGTGTTGTGCCTTTTGCAGATTGGTTTTCAGCACGACGAGCATAGTATCCCGGTCAGCTAACAATCTGTCCACTTCAGACACCACGCTCATGTCATTATCATATGCTAACAACGGCGGTGGAGCACGACCATACACAACCTCGAATGGCATGAGCTGGGTTGCAGAATGAACAACAGTATTGTAACTGTACTCTACCCAGGGAAGCCATTGCAACCACTTCTTTGGTGTATGCATCGCGAAACAATGGAGGTAAGATTCAATACCTCTGTTCACTACCTCGGTTTGTCCATCCGTCTGAGGGTGATATGTAGTACTGCGATGCAACTGAGTTCCAGAGACGGAAAATCTCCTCCCAAAATTGACAGGTGAATATCTTATCACGGTCGGACACAATACTCCGAGGGTAGCCATGCAAGCGCACAATCTCCTTAACAAATAACGTCGCCACGGTGACTGCCGCAAATGGATGTCGTAGAGGAAGAAAGTGGCTATATTTAGACAGCCTGTCCACAACAACGAAAATGGTGTTATATCCTTCAGCTCTGGGCAACCCCTCAATAAAATCTATGGAAATATCCTCCCAAATCCTCTCAAGTATCGGCAAGGCCTGAAGTAACCTCGTAGGTGTGAGGGTCAAGTGTTTGACCTGTTGGCATGTCTCACATTCGACCACATAAGTTTGAACTCGAATCTTCATTCCGCGCCAATATATTTCTCGTGCCAACCGCTGGTATGTTTTGAGTGAGCCATGATGACCTCCAATAGGGTTGTTGTGAAATTCTCTCAACAAGAGAGGTATCGTTGGTGAGGAATGAGGGATGAAAATTCTCCCTTTATAACATAACAACTCTCCCTGTAAGGAATACCCATCCCCATTGGTCTGTCCTTTAAGCAAATCCTGTCGTATCTTCTGAAGTCGTTCATCACCCTCTACCTGGTCGACAAACACGACGGGATTCACACCCGTGATCACACTCAACAGCCCCAATTCTAACGCCGGTGGCAAACGTGACAAGGCATCGACGATTGAGTTTTTCTTTCCACGTTTATACTCGATGCAGAAATCATACCCCATAAGTTTAGCTATCCACCTCTGATACTCTCCTGCGATGACACGCTGCTCGAGCAAAAACTTAAGGCTTTTCTGATCTGTACGAACAATGAAACGTCGACCCAACAAATACGGCCTCCACTTCTGAATGGCGAAAACCATGGCCATCAACTCACGCTCATAAACAGCCTTATGGCGATGGGTGGGCGGTAACGCCTTGCTAAAGAAAGCAATGGGTCGCCCCTCTTGCATCAAAACGGCTCCTACCCCAACCCTTGAAGCATCTGTTTCTATTACAAACGGTTTAGCAAAGTCCGGTAGACGTAACACAGGAACGCCAGTCATTGCGCTTTGCAGACGTTGAAAAGCCTCTTCGGCCACATCGGTCCACACATACTTACCCTTTTTCAATAATTGAGTCAACGACAAGGCAATAGCGCCATAATTTGCCACGAACCGCCTATAATAGCCTGTGAGGCCCAAAAATCCCTGCAAGTCCCTCAGATTAAGCGGAGTAGGCCATTTGACCATCGCCTCAATTTTGGTTGGGTCGGCCTGTACCCCTTCGCCGGATACCAGGTGTCCAAAGTACTCAATCTGTCTAACCCCGTACATACATTTTTTCCTATTGGCAACCAAACGGTTCTGTAACAACACATGCAACACCTCTGCCAAATGATTGCGGTGATCTTGCATCGACGCACTGTACACTAAGATATCATCAAAGAAGACCAACACAAAACGGCGCAAGAACGGTTTCAAAAC
>JBBMEG010071065.1:0-13114 GCA_037832605.1 Cyclanthera cordifolia | reverse complement strand
TTGAGGATGTGTGTTTGTCTTGTATTTGAGTAAGTTTCTTTTATTTTATATATATTTTTTAATTATGATGATTCGATATGCATTCGGGTTGTATTACGAAATTTTGTTGGTGGTGTTAAGAGTTCGATTTTTTTTTTTTTTTTTAATTTATTTAATTTTAGCATTTTTGTTTGTAGAGATGGAATGAATGATGGCTATGTCATTATATTGTATACAGATTCATGCGGAAACCCTTTCAAGGATTACTATAGCAAAGATTGTCTGGTTGTAGAATGTTCAAAACCAGGGCCTGTTCCATTATTTCAGTATGTAGTAAAAAATTGCCCCATGTGCCGAGGCTCAAATCTTTTTCGTTTCTATTGGTTCATCATAACGACCATGAAGCTTATGTCCTTGCACGAGTTCTTGTGTAGTCCATTAATGCTCATTAGATAGCTGGCCTTTTCCTCTTCTTTAAGAGTGTGTATAGATTTTTGAAGAAGATGGTGCCTTCCGGGCCATCCACTCCCATTGGTGGTGCACAGTCTGTTCCACCATCACTTTTGCGAACAAATTCTGGAATTATGGGAGCACAAGGGGGGCTGTCTTCTCAGTCAGCTTTTCCTTCTCTTGTATCCCCACGAACTCAGTTTAGTAGTATGAATATGCTCGGTAATATGCCCAATATGTCTTCTTTCCTTAATCAGTCATTTGGGAATGGAGTTCCGAATTCTGGGCCCTCAGGTCTTGGAAACAGCCAACGGGGAGGTATGGACCCTGGTTCTGAGTCATTTTCGCTTGTTGGCAATGGTGTGACCTTCAACAATACCCCATCATCTATGGTGGCATCAAATACAGCAAACCCTGGTTCATCTAGTCAAGTTTCCGGGCCACAATTTTCAAACCAGTGTAGCAGCCAAATAATATCCAATCAACAGCAGCAACAACAAATTGATCCCCAGAACTTACATTCAATGCAACAGTTTTCTACCCCTAATAATAACTCACAGCAGCAGCAACAACAACATCAACATCAATTCCAACCTATTCGTGGAAGCTTATGTGGTGCTGGAACTGTCAAGGTTGAGCATCAAATTAGTAACAGTGATCTTCAAGGGCAGCAACTACAGCAGCAGCAGTTGCAGTCAATGAGGAATATTGGTCCTGTGAAACTGGAACCACAACAGCTTCAATCAATGAGAAACTTGGGTCCGTTGAAATTGGAAACTCAACAGGCTGATCAGTCATTGTTTCTACAGCAGCAACAGCAACATCAACAGCAACAGCAACAGCAACAACAACAACAGTTACTCAGTATGTCTAGGCAGTCCTCTCAGGCTGCTGCTGCGCAGATGAACCTTTTGCAACAACAAAGAGTCTTGCAATTTCAACACCAACAGCAACTCCTGAAGGCTATTCCTCAGCAAAGGCCACATTTGACTCAACAATTTCAGCAGCAAAATTTGCCTTTGAGATCCCCTGTAAAACCAGTTTATGAACCGGGCATGTGTGCTCGACGTTTAACAAACTATATGTGCGAACAACAGAAGAGGCCTGGAGTAAGATTATGTCTTTTAATTGTGGCATTTTATAGCACTAGAATGCAAGCTATAATGCTATATGATTAGTGCAATCATGTCTGTTTTGTAGGACAACAATATTGAGTTCTGGAGGAATTTTGTTGCAGATTACTTTGCACCCCATGCCAAAAAGAAATGGTGTGTTTCTATGTATGGAAATGGTCGCCAAACAGGTGTATTTCCACAGGTATGCTCCAAGACAACCCTGTTTAAAAGTTCTACTGAGGATGTTGAATTTTAGTTGACATTAACTTATTGCCTTCTCTTGAACTTTGTGGGGGAGAGGGGATTGACGCTCAAAGTAAAACAGGGAGTGAGACAGTTTTCTACCATTCTGATGCCAGGGAAACCTTACAATTTTCAAATATCTATGATAAATGTTCAAATTCTGGTTGCCCTTAAATGGATCGGCATTTTGAAATGGACATATAAATAAAGAAAGAATCACTAGAAGAGAGAGGGTATAAGGAGTCATGTTCAAACTTGGTAGTCCTGCTCCTCTATATTTAAATAACTTTCACGATTGCAATTGATTGAAATGTGGGACAACAAGAGACCCAGGGGATGCAGGTCTTCATGTATGGACGTTAAGAGAGAGAGAAAGAGTAGTGGAGTGTTCTTGTATTGACTACTAGAGGCAAATGTGAAACTTCGTGATAAGCCCCACCCTTCTGTATTTAAAAGATTTTCATGATTGCAATTATTTGAATAAATTGCAATGCAATGCAGAAGAGGGAGGAGGGAGGGACGAGGGCTTATTGTGAGGACAATAAAAGAGAGAGAGAAGTGTTTGAGTGAGATTGGAACTAAGGGCATGATTTAAACTTGGAACTAGGATCTACCCCACTACATTTCAAAAATTTCCTTGATTGCCGTTGTTTGGGATGCAACGGAGGGGGTGGAGTGGGATTCTGAGAAATATATGGACATGGAGAGAGAACCTCACTATACTGATTCAACTGTTTCTTCACGGGAATTTTGAATTTTTTTTTGTTATCGTTCCTTCAATAATCTAATATTGTGGAGAAGGTGCATTTAATTCCTCACATCAATGAAATTGTTTCATTATAAAAAAAAAATCTAATATCATGGTGAAGGTTCATGGAACTTTCTTATTTGCTCAAAAACATTTAGCATATAAGTAAGTTAAAGTAATGATCGTTGTGCATTTTTACAGGATATTTGGCATTGTGAAATATGCAACCGCAAGCCTGGTCGAGGTTTTGGTATGACATAATCTTTATTTTTTCGAATTGTGTTTTGTGGATTTTTAACTTTGAGCTGGGTACTATTCAAGTTGGTTCCCATGTTAATTTCCTCTTGACATATTACTTTTTCTTTCAGGTTCATTTATTTCATGTTTTGGACTTCCTAATTATATCTAAATTTCTCAACAATGCAGAAGCAACTTTTGAAGTTCTTCCAAGGCTCTTTAAAATCAAGTATGAAAGTGGAACTCTTGAAGAGCTTCTATATATTGATATGCCCCGTGAATATCATAATTCCTCTGGACAAATTGTCCTAGATTATGCAAAAGCAATACAAGAAAGCGTTTTTGAGCAACTTCGTGTTGTTCGTGATGGCCAACTTCGTGTAGTTTTTTCTCCGGACTTAAAGGTCAAATTAGAATGTTCCTTATTTTCTTTTTCCCAAATCCTTCTATTCTTTGGTTGTTATGTATTTTACACCTTCCTTTTTCTATATTTAACATCATTTGCGGGTTGGTAGATTTGAACCTATAATTTCTTGGTTGCTAGGTTGTACATTATGCTATTGGAACTATGCCCTTGTTAGATATTTTACCTTCCTTTGTCTCTTTTATCAGATATGTTCTTGGGAATTTTGTGCTCGGCGTCATGAAGAACTTATTCCTCGAAGGTTACTTATACCTCAGGTAATTACTCTAATTGATTCATGAATATCACTTTTGTTATGGTGAAGATGCTCTTCTCTCTTCTTTGTTCCACCTACTTTTCTAGTGAGTTGAGAGATTTTTAAACGATGTTTGGGCCCTCATTCGAGTCTATGTATCTCTTTGGGCTTTAGTTTCTTGTCAATTTTTATAATTGTTGTTTAGGAATTTTTTCCTTTAATTTTTTCAGAAATAAAAGTTTGGTTTTTTACTTTTCGGATGAGTACCTCGTTAACTTGTCGTCCACAATGGTTAATCATAAGGTTGATTTAATGTAATTTTCATCGCTAGATTGTTCGTCTCACTAAAAAATTGATCGACAAGTTTCACCTTTCTTTGGATAAGTGATACTAAGTTGACTTCGTTCTTGTTCTAAGCAGTTATGCGATGTTCCATTTAATCAGAAGTTTTTTGAACAAGACTAAGATTGAAGCAACAACCATCCGAGTGGATAAAATCTATAATAAGAAGGGTCATTGTGCAGAACTAGTGAGGGGATTTGGTCTCTATCCAACTAGTTTTCTTTTAGACGTGAATTAGTGGGGATTGAGAAAGTAAAAGATAAAGATTAAAACTTGGACATTGATTTGGGGTCAACACCAGTAACTTTGCTATTTTCAATTATAGACGAACTAATGCAATTAATTATTCATCAATACCACCTTATTGTCCTTTTAGGAATATCCAACAAAGCCCCTAAGCAACCTTAGGTCCACCAATTCCAATTAACCCAACCTAGCATCAAGTTAATTTGTTCAATAAGTTCTAATTAGTTGGACCCTGTTTCATACTAACGAAACTAACTGTGTTATGTTCTATGGATTTCTTTAGATAAATTTACCAAACTTGGTGTGCACACCCTAATTTAATTAATTAATTGATTTGGAACTTAGGTCCTAACGTGCAAACTAAAAGGATGTCCCACTTCTATGCTGACACAAATTAACCCTGCTGTTAGCTAATTCTAACATTCCTACTTCAATCTATCAATAAATAAATGTATGCTATGAATATGAATATGAACAAAAATCAAATGATAGAAAGTGCTGGAAAATTGGATAAAATAGACAAATCTCACAAAATTGCTAAGTATGGTGTTAACAAACTAAAATGGTAGTCTAGCCAATCATCAAAACAATAAAGCCTAAACACCAAGATTTTATCTAATGACAGAAAACTAGAGGAAAAGACGAACTAGGAAAAAATGACGCCCCAATCAGAGGACTTCCTGCCCTAAATACCCTTACTGAATCGTGGAAAGTGTTAGTTGATTAGTCTTAATTGTGGGAAGGAGATGTTATTTATATGGTCGACAGTGTTTTTAAAGCGCATGGCGCGATGAAAGGTGATACTCTCCTTGACCACCTCAAAGCAAGAGGCGATGAAAAGGCGAGGTCCAAGTGGAGGTGCAACAAATAAATGCATAACTAAATAATATATTGAGCAAAAATTGATTATAAAATATATTTTTATACCTCATGAAATTTCGAATTCATACGGAATAATCCATTCCTTTGATGTCTCTCGATACCTGGCTTGGGAACAAGTGTGGTTACCTCGGGTATAGTGGAGCAAAGTTTCAATTTTCTGGTTTCCAAAAACTAAAAAGTTAAAAGTGAAAGATTAATATGTTGATTGTCGACTATTGTTGGTTATTTAATTTGCTGACACTTGATTGCCATGTGCAGGTTAGTCAGCTGGGGGCAGCTGCTCAAAAGTATCAGGCTGCTATTCAAAATGCATCATCTAACTTATCTACTCCAGAGTTGCAAAATAATTGCAACATGTAATGCCTACTTATTGAAATTACCTTCATTGTGGAGTGCCCTAATTTTCCTCTTTATATTTGTAGTTTTGACTTTCTTATTATGTTTTCTTAGACATAGTATAGTCCAAATTCACCATTTGTAAACGTAGGTCAACATTGTGGCGCTTTCTTATTATCTCCTTGGCCTGTGTTAAAAATGGAGGATACCAGTAGAGTAGTGGAAGTGAGATTAAGGCAATCCTGCTGTTTAGAAAGCAAAAGTTTCTAGCATAGTTTTGTGAAGCTAATTGTGGAGTTTATCATTCTGGGTTGGCCCAGTGGCCAAGAGGGGCTTGGAGAATCAAAAAATTACGGGGTTAATTCATGGTGACCACTGTATTAATTTTCTATGAGATTTCTTGACATTCAAATGTTGTGGAGTCAGACATATTGTCTCGTCAAAGTAGTTGGTGCACTTCTGGAACGGAAACTCACAAATATATATATAAAAGAAATAATTATGTAAGATTTATTGCTGGAAAAAAAACAAATCAAAACATGGGTAGTGGTTGAAAAAGTTAGATTCCATGCAGCTAATTGATGCCTGAAAATGTATTCTGTAATTACACCTTTTACAATTAACCCAAATTGGTGCAGGTTCTTGCTTTTTGTTAACTGCGTGGAATGATTTAGGATTTTGTTACTGTTTGAGAGGGCATGCATTTTAGGAAGTTATAGATCATTGTAGGAAGGGTTTATGAATCTTATACTAGTTTTATACTGAGTAGCATTTGTAAAATTCTGCTTGGGAACTTATTTTAATGGAAACTTTTCACCAAGTCGGTCAAAAGTTTGTCCTTTCATTTCTTTTGAAAATAAAAGATATTTGGAGATTTATCCTGCAAATAGTAGGAGTTATGGTTTAATGAGAAACTTTTTCAGGTTTGTGGGCTCAGCTAGACAATTGGCCAAAGCATTGGAAGTGCCATTAGTAAATGACTTGGGATATACAAAGAGATATGTCCGGTGTCTTCAGGTAATGTTTTATATATCATTTGGTAATGTGCTCGCGCTCGGATGACTTCAATGTTCTTTTTTCTTCTTTTAACTGAAAACTTCAATTCCTCCAAATGTCATGTTTAGATTAGATTGAAATATCTGTTGGGTTTAGTCTGATCAGTCGATCCTTGCGGTTTTCTGAGCCAAGGTAATGATTATTACCTAGTGGTCAAGAGGACCTTAGGAAATTAAGAGATAATAAGACAATGAATTCATGGTGGTCACTAGAGGCACAGGGCAAAATCGAAAAATTGATAAAATTGATCAAACTGCTTAAAACCGATGTCGGTCCAGGTTGGAACTGATTTTAATGGGCAGTTTCGGTATGTAAATTAGAACTACCATGATTTTATTGGCAACCTATTGGTAAATATAATTAAATTTACTCCAATTCATCATCCACCAGTTTGTTTCCCTTTTAATCTTGGGTCTAAATATTTCATTCTGTTTTCTTTTCTATTTAAAAATGCAAGTTTTTTCCTCAAAACATTATTGGTTCCGTACCAGTTTCCTGACAAAGTATAAAAAACTAAAGACTTCAGTGGCTGCCTCTAATTATTGTTTTGTTTTCTATTTGGCTTCTTTTTATTTGGAGTATTTTGTTAGTAACTATTTTCCACCACTTATTCTCTCTTTACAAGGGATTTAATCAATAACAATTTCCTTAGTCTTGGTGTTTTGACCAATTTATGTTTATCTTTTTTAATCTCAATTCTTCTTTACTTGTTGAAACTAAAAATTATTTTTTCCCAAAATTATGTTGTTGGCCCTAGGATCTTTAATTTGCACAAAAAAAGAAAGAATTTTTTAATTGAAACTATATTAAATTATTTTAAAAGTTAATGTGTACAAATTTTCATTATAAGGAGTGTGAAAAAGGACTGATTTATGAACTATAATCAATCGTGACAAAGTTTGAGCATACAAATAATTAGAACTTCTTAAGTTTAGAATCATATGTAATATTCTAAATTAGTTTTTCTTTAAAAAAATAATAAAGAACTTGATATTATTAATTGATTATTATTTTCTTTTAGACAATTAAAAAGAAAAAAGAAAAAGAAAAAGACTATCGTTGGGTCAAATTTTCTAATAGTTGTTTTGGGTACAATGCAGATATCAGAAGTCGTCAATAGTATGAAAGACTTGATAGATTACAGTCGAGAAACTTCGACTGGACCTATCGGTAAGCTCTTTATTTATTTAGTGTTCCTTGTGTTTCCTTTTGTTTAATGTATCTGTGTTGGATGCTTCATTTGTAGTTTATTTATGCATAGTAGAAAATAATGATCATGAAAGCGATTCTAGATCTTGCCGTAGATATTGTTGTTGTGGTTTTGTTTTTTCCTCTTCTCTAATATTTAAGTTAGTTCCTCCTCTTCTCTACGAGTAAAAACAACTTTGCAATGGTGGAAAAATGGTGACAACTATGGGATTCCAGATTAAGTATGGTAGATAGCTTAGAAGGGCTTTCCTTCCGCGGGTTGATTTATTATTATTATTATTTCTTTTCTTTTTTTTTGCCATGGCAACCGGAACTGTTGTGACATTGTAAGTTTTTAGGAGGAGGCTTTAGCCTTCTAGTGAACCACATGTTTTAGTCTATTTTAAGAAAACAATTGCATTCAATAAGAACAGAAAAAAATATTTGAGGCAATTAAAAAAACTCACGCCAAAAGGAGACACCAAACAAAAGCACCCAAGAAAGTAACACAAAACTAAAGTAAGGCTCAACAAGTATAAGAGATAAATGACATGGGACTATTAAATCTTTCTCTTTATTTTTTTGATAGGAAACAAAATTTTCTTTGATGTGTGAAAAATAAAGAGTTCCTTTCGAAACATTACAAAACGCATCTCCACTAAGCAATACGCATAATGAGATCCTTATCCATGAAAAGATGTAAACGTTGAATCCAAAAAAGAGCCAGATACAAAATAGATTTCAAAAACTTATCGAATGTTAAAAATGTATCCTTTGTCCATCCACACATTCCATAAAAAAACTTTAAAAATTTTCTTCCATAGCTTCATTCAAATTCAGATTGAATGAAATTTCAGAGAGAGAAAGAAAGGAATACTGCTGGAAAATATGATTTTGTTTTACCTGATTCTCTCCCCCAATTAAAGCAGCAACTAGGAATGATAGAGATCCAGGGTGATTTCTTCTGAAAGACATCACATGTATTGATAGCATAACTCCTAAACAAAGAATTTAACCCTTATTGGATGAGGGTAACCAAAATGGCCGAGCCAGGAAGAAAAATCCACCCACCAAATAGTTAGGAATAAGCCTTCCGGTCTAGGAACATATTTATTGTGTGGTTTGAATTCAGCTAGATAGAATTTATAAAAAAATATAGCCATAATAATGTGAGATCAATATTTGTTGAGAAAAATTTGAAACCTTAGTTGGTAAGTGTTTAATTATCTAAATTACCTATCAGCCTAAAAGTTTAAGTTGATAGGTTGGGGTAAATTTAATTATGTCAGCTAACACACCCACTGATTTCGAACTCAAGACCTCTGTTCTGATACCATGTTGAATTATGTAAATCACCAATCAACCTAAAAGCTTAAACTGATAGGTTGGAGTAAATTTAAATATGTCAACCAACAGCAAGAATGTTGTGTGATTGATATCTCTGCTCAATCATATAAACTTTATGCTGTACAAAACTTTTAGTCACATTCCATAATTGCAGATGATTGCACAACCAGATTTGAAAGATTTAGTATCTATATTTGGAATCCTAAAGCTAGTGTAAGACAAAATTCAATGTGTTGTAAAATGTTTGAAACTGAGTCTTGCTTTGGCTGACTGTTTAGGTAGTCTGGTAATCTTGACAATAGATATTTTATTGTTAATTGGTAGAATTGTTTCACCATATAAACATTATTCACTTTTGAAGTGGTCCCTCAGTTTGAATATGTTCTGAAATCAACTATTGAATTGTTTTACTTTCTTTGTTCTTGTAGAGAGTTTAGCCAAGTTTCCACGAAAAACGAATGCTTCACCAGGATTCCACAACCAAGCTCAAAAATCCGAACAACAATTACCTAAGCCCGAGCAAACAGTCAATCAAACCCCTATTGGTGACCAAGAGCTTGCTCCTAACAATGGTGTTCCAAATACAAATAACTTCGCGAATTCAGGATCAACATCAGCTCCGGCTAGTACCATTGTTGGGTTACTTCACCAGAATTCTATGAACTCCAGACAGCAGAATCCTATCAACAACGCTGGTAGCCCTTATGCCGGTAATTCTACGCAAATATCGTCGCCAGGTTCTTCCACCACGATTGCACAGGCACAAGCAAACCCTTCCTTCCAATCGCCTACATTGTCCTCGCCTAACAATCTTCCACAGTCATCACTTAGTACTCCAACAACTACTAATCACATGAGTGCCACCAATTCTCCAGCAAACGTTTCCCTCCAACAGCCAACCCAATCTTCCGAAGGCGATCAAAACGATTCCCAGAGCTCCGTGCAAAAGATTATTCAGGAATACATGATGTCAAACCATCTAAACGGGATGAACGCAATGACTGGAGTTTCCTCTCTAGCAGAGGATGTGAAATCTGTTAACGGGATGTTGCCAGCAAACAACATTATGAGTCTAAATGGACGGAACTGCCTCGTGGGGAGTGGAACTGCTAATAGTGTTGCTGCTATCAGGAGTGCAGAATACGCCTCGATGGGCGGAGGACATACTCAGGCATCTATAATCAATGGAATGAAGTCTACAATGGGAAACAACTCGATTTCGAACGGGAGAAACGGGTTGGCGTCGTTAGCTCGAGAACAAAGCATAAATCATCAAGATTTGGGGGACCAGCTTCTTAATGGACTTGGAGCAGTGAATGGATTTAATAATCTTCAATTTGATTATTGAAAAAATGGTTTAGAATTAGCAAAATGGCCCCTCTATATATTCACATCATCTCTTATTTAAATATTAAAGCAAAATGTGGTGGCTGGTGGTGTTGCTGGTTGAGTGGGGTGAGTTTCTTTGATTTTTAATGTACAACTTGTGGGGGGGTTTTTTTTGTTTTTTTGTTTTTTTTTTTTTCTTTTCTTTTTCCTTTGCATTTTTCAATTTTTCCCTTCTGTTAATTTCTTTTCTTGTTTTAAAGAGTAATTTTTGAATACGCAAAATTTTACATCGCCAAAATTTTCAGTTTAATGGAATTTCGTTTGTGTTAATACAATTTAACAAATGACGTCTTAATAATTTCAATTGAAGTGTTGATAAAGCTATTTTAAATTTAGGTTTAATTATTAATTTACTCTCTACTTTGGAGAAAAAATATAAGGTGCTAAAATTACTAATTTTGTCTAATTTTATAAGAAAAGTTCAGGTCATTCTTGACATGATCTAATTTTTTCACACATTTTAAATTTCAATTTCATGACAAATAATCTTTTAATTATGGAGTTTCGATTTTGAAATTCATTAAAAATAGTATCTGTTGTTGAATTTGGATGAAAACTATACGGAGTTACTTTAACAATATTCTTGAATTTTGAAAATATTAAAAATAATTATGAATTTTAGTGTCAAAATGCATTTGTTTAAAATTGAAAGTTTAAAATTTTAATGGACCAAAATAAAACAAAAAGTATATCAAAATAATATTTTTTCACATTTCAAATGGAAATTATTTGAATAAAGTTTCTTTATCATCTGTCAACTTTAAAGAAATTCAAATATTTCTTTAATCTAAGTGAAACTAATTGGAACAAAATAAATACAACTAAACTCAAATTAAACTTAAAATAAATGAATTATATTATAATATTGTAAAATTTAACGAATAGAAAAAATGTATACCTCATCTGTTATTCGATTCTAATACTGTTTATATTTAGTTTATTTAAAAAAATTGTATTTTTTACATATTTAATATTTAGATACTTTCTAATTAATAGAAGTATCTGTTCAAATGTGTGTGTATATATATTAATAATTAATCATTTAGTTGGAACTAAGTATATATTTTTCTCATAAAAAAAAAAAAAAAACTTGAAAATATAATAAAAACAATATTTCTTGAAATTGAAAAAAAATTAAATAAAGTTACACCCATTCATAGCCATTAATCCCTACAAAAAAGGGTGAATTTAAGGAAGCATCCTTCACCCTGCCCTTCTTAAGACATCTCTATACTTCCAATAACATTTCTTTAAACAATAATTTTCACTGATCATTATCATACTCAACAATTATTAAAAAAAAATTTATTATTTAATTTATTATTATTATTATTATTTTAAAGTATTTCTCATTACATTAATTTTGAAGATCAGAAATAAAATAACAACCCAAGAAAACTATAATTTTCAGACAAAAGATAGTGTGGAAGTAATAATAGAAGTAAAGGTTAGAATGATAATGACACCCTCAAGGTTATATGAATATACATGCATATTTATTATAATAGAATAAATTAAATGACAGTTTCCAAATAAAATAAAATAAAATCACATTTATTCAATTGAACTTTCAAAATGATGTTTTTTCTTTTTATTTTTTTTATTTTTTTTATTGAAACAAATGAACTTTGGAATTTATTTCATTCTAATCGGTTCACTTTTAATCTCTAAACTTTAATAATTGTTCATTTTCGATAGCTAAGTTTTTTTTTTTTTGAAAAATTGGTCATTAGAAAATTATTTTGTTTGTTTTTTCTTAAAAAAAATCATTTTCTTCTATAAAATTTAAATATGCCTTCCCATTTTATTGTTTGTTGTATTAAAAATATTAATAATTAGTTTTGATCAATATTGCCTTCAAATTTATTATAATAATTTTTTTTAAGTTGATAGGCCAAATTTATCGGCAGAAATGATAAATTATAAATTTGATCATTGAAAAAAAAAAAAAAGTTAGGGATTAAAAATCTAGACTTTAGTTTTATGATAATTTGGAAAAATCTACGATTTAATACTCGTGGTTTAAAAAATAAGAATTTAATTTATGAGATTTGATAAAATCTGAAAAACAATTTATGTTAATTGTTAATGAATAAAATATGTAAATGTTAGTTGTTTATATGTTTAATGACGAGAGTGTGAGATAAATAGTTGATTTGATTAAAAAAAAAAACACCATTCATGTATCAAAAGCTACATTTATATTCTTAATTTGTGTACCATATATAAATAATATGAATTATTTTTTAGTTTTTTATCAAATGATAAGAAATAAATTTATTTTTTTAAACCATAGGGGATGTTTGGATTGAGGTTTCAAAAGTATTTATAATGATGATTATTGTGAGTAATTACAAATAATGATTGTATTAAAAAATTTGTTTTAGTGTAATTTTAAAAAAATAAAAATAAAATTAGTATCTAAAATCAGTATTTAAAGTAATAGTTAGTAATGATGGTAATAAAAAACTTGTTTGTATATAATTTTTAAGAGTATTTAAAATTAAAATTTATTTTAAAGAGTTAAAAGTAACGATTATAATCGAAATTTAATGAGAATATAATTTTTTTTAGAAATATTTTGTAGATATCCATTTAAAATAATCTTTTAAAATCTTACAACAAACCACATAAATACTAAATTATAAATTTATCCAAAACTAAATTTTATATTTTTTAAAAGAAATTAAAGTTTAATTTTAAACTATTTAATAAAATTATAACAATCAAATTTATAATCCGTCGAAAAAAAGAAAAGAAAAAAGAGAATGAGCTTTGACTTGGTTTGTCACATGGAGTAAGAGAGAGAAAAAAAAAAGTAAAAAGGAAAGAGAAGGAATGAAGAGAATTCAATCAGATCGAATACTAGTTTGACGTCCACAAAGACACCCATCAAC
>JBBMEG010071055.1:0-13117 GCA_037832605.1 Cyclanthera cordifolia | reverse complement strand
CCTATTAATTTGCTAAGACCAAAACAGAATCCTATTAATTGCTAAAAACATTATAGACTAAGTCAAATACTCCAACACGTGTCACCCTCTGATTCACCTAATAACAAAAAAAAATCAATATAAAACCCATATCCATATCCTAAATATGAAATAAAGTAAAGATTTCTATAATCAAAATGAGAGAGATTAAGATCTTACAATGGAAAAAAAAAAATTTGCAAGCTGATTTTCATATGTGGTTCGATCTTCAAAAGTCTTTACAATAAAAATAAGAGAAATTAGAGAAACTCAGATTGAAAAAAAAATAAAAATTGAATAAGCTTTTGGAAAGAGATTGGCTCAAAGTTCTTATGTCAAACCTTAGAAATTGAGAAGAAGCTATAACATCCACGACCTGATGAATTACTCTAAATGAAAAGAACACATT
The DNA here is from genome assembly GCA_037832605.1 of Cyclanthera cordifolia. Classification (NCBI taxonomy): domain Eukaryota; kingdom Viridiplantae; phylum Streptophyta; class Magnoliopsida; order Cucurbitales; family Cucurbitaceae; genus Cyclanthera; species Cyclanthera cordifolia. Next base: position 12,690 of record JBBMEG010071055.1, on the reverse strand, counting down.
TGTTTACACATATGCCAGAGTTTAGAATTACAACCACAATTTAAAAATTAGACTCGAAGGAAAATAACTCGCTTAAAGTTCGACACCTACCCTATAACTCAACTCTAAATGACCGCCATGGTTTGCCCTCACCGAGCACGCTCTCACTCCCCCACAACAACCTCAAATCTCTTCTCTACAACCTTGAGTTCCACAAGACTTAATCCATTTGTTCGGAGCTCAACCAACCTATTTATGTAATAACAATAATAGCTAATAACCATACATACATCTAATTTTTAAATAGACCTAAAAACAATTCACATTTTCACATCCAAATTTAGCATTAACCTCAAACATTTCATATTCTTGTTTAGCATGTAAATCAGTTGCACACACATAAGGTATTAAGCCAGAAACACCTGACACTAAGTATATCCAAAAGAGACCAATCATTCAAACTTATAAATTCTCAAGTAATCACTTTATTTTTTTCATATTCATCGCCGCACAAAGGTAGGAGCAATATACCTTCATTAACTAGCACTAGAATATGCATAGTACACCTCAGCTTATAGGAAGAAAGAAAACAAAATTTTAATTTATTTTCCTCCCTCTATGAATTCTAAGCCAAAATATCATGAGCTCCATGAAGAAAGAACACTTAACAGAACAAAAACATATACATCTATAGAACAATTGACTATTCTCCAACTACAAGGATCCGTACAATTAGAATATCAATTTTCCAAAACATTGTGAGGATTGATTAAATCATTTTTTAAGACCATCAAAGCAACAACTATTGAAATTTCTAAATACAAAACAATGAAAACAACACATGAATCATCTAATATAATATAATCTAATTTGACATTTGAGAAAGACAAATCAAAGAGAGACAAACCTTCATAGTTCACACCAGAAGGAGATAACATCACAAAAGCAACTTCAATGAGTGCTAAATTCACCTGCATACAAACAAATGAGATTTTGTTAACATTGGCCCTTTAGACTTTAACAAGAAGCTTCAAATAAAATTTCAAGCTGATGCTCAAATGCACAAAAAGTGAATCATATACAGTAAAAAAAATGAAATAACATTCACAAGGTCAATAAGCAACCTAGAGCTTCCGCATCAAAATGGAAAAGAAACATAGAAAAAATCAAAAAATTAAGTGAGACATTCCTTACCACTAGCATCATTCTAAGTAGAAACAAAGAAATATTTTTATCATAGATGTAAACCCTAGTTAGAAGATCCGAAAGAAAAAGAGTAACGATGAATATCGAGATTCCGACAACTGAGATTAAAAATCGAGAAAAATTGAAGTCATACCTTTGGCTTTATTCAGTCCCTTGCTCACCCTAAAGATTGAAATTGTAGAGATCAAAAACGAGAGAGAGGAGAAAATGGGGAATGAATAGTCTTTAGAGAGAAAAATTTTTGCGATTTATTTTTAGGGATACCAAATAAAAAAATGTAACCAAATTTTTAATTTTTTAGAAAATTTTAAAAGTGCGTCCAAATTTTTATTAGCCACTTATTTTGTTCTCTTTTACAATAGCATTTTTTTTATAAAAGCTGTCCTAAAATGTTATAAAAGGAGATATTTGTTGTAATTAATTAACCTGATTACATGAATATAATAAAATATAATAAAAACAGTTTGAAATTGATTTAAGATTTTAATATAAAATATAGTTCTAAATTACTAAACGTTTTAATTTTGACTTTCAATTTTTAATTATATGAAAATAAATAATATTTATAAATGATTTTAACCCTATAAAAAAAGAAAATTTTAAGGAGAAATACAAGAAAGTTTTTTTTTTTGTAAATGTCGAAATATTAGAAATAAAAAACATTAAACATAGCAAAAACATTCACTCAATTGCAAATTAAATGGATAGTCACAAAATTGATAGACAACTTAAAAAAAAAAAACTAAACTTTGGATACTAAAAAAAATTACAAATGTTTATGAACGGAATGTAAATGTATTATCATAGAGATAAATTCTTTTTTAATAACATGATTCTCGAAACTTTAGTGATTATTATTTATAAAGCAAAAATGTTATCATCTTCATATTTTTTTATGATTGGAAAGGCTAACGAGATGACGGTTGTCTCGCCCATAAATCTTTTCTCCAAATTCTCCATCTTTCGCACTTCAATCTTGATGGGAAAGTGTTGTTGTTTGGATTTTCTCCACATCCATGTCCAATCGCCCTAAAACAGAATATAAACCTTGGTTTTTGAACTATAACCGAATCCATAATACCAATCTTTATCTTTTATTTTTAATAAGCTAATCGGAAGATTTGTGTATTCATTCGGATAGAATATTCCACACTCTTTCCCAAATTCTAAACGATAAGTCAGTTGCAGGAGACTACAATCTCTAGATTAAACAAGTTATCACTATAACGAATCGAAACATCAAAAGTAGTACTCGTCCTTCTCAAGCACTTTGGATCAAGATCGATGCAGCAGTGGAAAATGCAATAGAGAGGAAGAGGGTGTTTGGACTAAGTTTAGAAGATGAAGCATAATTTAGAATCAGGTCATTCCAAGATTTGCAAATTCTTATACAAGTAGTTAAGTAAATGGAAGTAATTTAGAATCAGATCATTCCAAGATTTTCCCCCCGAGGGGTCGGAAAAGGTGTGGCCGACCCCAGGGGGGTCGGCAATGGGCTTGGCCGAGCCCCTAGGGGTCGATGCCTCCATTTGGCCTTCCCGAGGGGTCGGCATTGGTCCCCTTGTCCTTCGTCCGGGTCCCGACCTCTTCCGAGACTTTCGAGCTATATTTTATGTTACAACATTATCCTCACTCTTCATTTTCGAGCTTGCCGGATTGTGAAGTAACTTAGGGCCTTTGTTTCTTTCTTGAAGTTTTGGATACTCCAAAGTCACATTTTCATGGAAATATTACTTGAAAATCACTTTAGGCCATATTCTCTTCCAAGAATATCTTTTCCTAAATAACATTTCAACAAATAATGGAAAATATTCATTATAAATAATTATATTAAAATGGCCATATTCTTATTGACAAGAATATCTTTTCCAAAATAATATTCTTATTTAATGAAAAATCATTTCTCTTTTTCAGGAAAATATTTATCTTTTTGAGATTTTTCATAACCTAACTTTTCCATAAATCCTCCCTGGCAAAACTACACACCCTTTTCACCCTACTTTGGCCGAAAATTGCCTTTCACTAGGCTATTATTTTCGATTTTTTCAGAGCATGGGGGGACTTGTTTTGCGTTTTGGATTTTTGGGAAGCATCCGTCGCACCTTACTTTTCTCGATACGTACTGTCCTTTTTCCAACTTTGCACTAACGTTTAGACATATATTCGAAAATTTCACCTTTACTTAGGCACTTTTTCGAGTTTTGCCCGTTATGCATGTATGTCCGAATTTTAGGATTATTTAGGCTCTTTTTCAAAGTCTTGCCCATTTAACTTACTTTGGAGATTTTTAGGTTATTTAGGCACTTTAATAAAAAGTCTTGCCCTTTTTCACCCTTTTTGGGACCCTTAGGTTACTTAGGCACTTTTTGAAAAAGTCTTGCCTTTCTTCAACTTTTTAGGACCTTTAGGTTACTTAGGCACTTTTTGAAAAAGTTTTGCCTTTTTCACCTTTTTTGAATTTCGTAGGGTACTTTTTACTTTGCCTGTCATGGATTCTTCGTCTAACTACGAGACCGAATCCCTTCACCCTCGGGTCTCCTCCTCACTTAAGAGGACCCGGTGAAGAACTTTGGTGGTGGGGTCAGGGCTCAAATGGTAGGGTCCATTTTGACCTAGGAGGACTTGGACCGCCTTAGGGCCCAATTCCTTATTCCGGCCGGCATCACTCTTCGGCTTCCTCTGGCGTCGGAGACGTACGCCCATCCTCCTCCAGGCGAAGTGGCCCTCTACACCACTATGTTCGACCGAGGAGTCCGGCTTCCCCTCATACCACCGCGTCAGGAGTTCTTAGGTATGGCAGGGCTGGCCCCAGCGCAACTGGCACCCAATGCCTGGAATGTCTTCTTCGGTGTTCACAGCCTTTGGGTGCACACCGGCTTCGAAGGTCCCTTTAGTGCCAGAGACCTTCTCTCGCTCTACCGCTTCTGTCAGCATACCGATGTCACTGTGGGCTGCTATCTGAACCCCAAAAGCAAATTCTCTCCTTTGGTGGGGTGCCCCAACTTTTAGAAGGGGTGGAAAGAGCGCTGGTTTTTCGCAGGAGGACCCTGGGTTGCTCTAGGCGCTGATGCATCGCTGGCTACTCCCACTATATTCGAGACATATGGTACGCTTACTTTTGCCTTGGCTTTATCTATCTTTTTGGCACCATACTAACTTTTTATTTACAGCGCACAGAAAACTTAATCCTCGCTCTCGGGTACTGAAGTTTTATGAGACTGTGATGTCCCTCCCCGAGAAGGTCACTCGTAGTGCACTGTACCTGACCACAAACTCGCTGGCCCGATATCACCTTCTTCCAGTTCTACCTATGCCAGTTAATTCTAACTTGGAGTCCGCCCTCCCGCAGGAGGGGTCTATTCTAGGTATGCAACTTACTTTTTCCTTTCACTTTACATGCTTTGACTGCTGGAAGTATGAACTGACACTTTTTACCATGTTCAGTTGCTATGGAATACGAGCCTTCGCTGAGGCGTGCCTTCGACGCAGTGACGCGTCAAAGGTCTCGCCTCCCTGCCAGGCCTCCCACCGAAGATACGGTGGATCTTACTTCGGAGGGTTCCTCTCTCCCACTTGGTGATGACGAAGACCTTCCTTTCCCCGAAATCCCAGAGGACTTAAAAGTAAGGTCGGACCCGGAGTTCGACGGTCCTGACCTTGGTTTTGACCACCTTTCTTTCCCGGCTCGGGTCGACTCGTGTAAGCCTCGTACACCAGTATACGGTATTCCCCCTGGATTCGAATCCTATCTTCTGCCTAGGCCGGACCGCCCCACTTTGGACTCGCAGGAGGAAAAAACCTTAGCTTCTAACTTGTGGAATAAAGTGGGGTCTTCCTCAACTGTCTTTCCTCTAGGAGATGCCTCCCAAGTCCTGGAAAAAGGAGCTAATCTGATGCACGAGGTATAACGACTCCACTTTTTCCAGCTATCCTTTGATTTTGAGTATGTATACTAACTTGTATTTTTTGCTTCGGTTTTTGCAGGAATTTATGCACTTAGCTTCAGCTTCTCGCCATCTCTCGGAGGACTTAACGTTACACTCACTCTTCCTTGTCTACCGGTACTAACAAGCTCGAGTGGGAACTGGCGGGAAGCTCAGCAAGTCACCGAGGCTGCCTTAGCCGCCTCACGCACCTCTACCGAAATAGCCCGGAATCTAGTTGCCCGCGCTCGTCAAGATGACTTGGCTACGATCGCCCGCCTGCGACGAGAGTTGCCTTCTACTGAAGGGAAGCTCAAGAATGCCGCCTACTTGGCTAACCTTGTGAAAGGTTCTCCTGCCTTCGTGATTCTGGAAAACAATGCCGGCGAGGCTGCCATTGGCTGGGCACTGGACCGCATCCAAGAGGGGGTTAGCTATGGAACCTTCTTCTTCTATTTCGGTCACTCTGTTCCAACACCACGGAGAGAGTCGTTGACCCTTCCCTACCAGCCTTCGAGTCTGGACTTCCTAGTGATCCAGCTCAGGCCGCCTACTACGATTCTCGCATCATTCAGGGCATGTCCGACAGGAGTCAGGCTCTTCGAGCTAGGACAGCACCTGCCCAAGCCGGACCTGTTCGACCATTTTCCAGCAGGCGTAGCTCTAAAGGGCCTTGATGACTTTTACCTTGCAGTCTTTTTGCCTTGCAACACTTTTATCTTGTAGCACTTTATTTTTTCGTCTTTACTTTTTGCCTAAGTTATAACTCAGGAACTTTTTTCTTTGCAATGAAATGATGAACTTTTTACTGCTTTTTCTTTTCCATCTCATAAAATGATATCAATATACTTAAATTAAGATAAGAGTAGACATAATAAGAAAAAACAGCAACTTTTATTCATCAACAACTTGCATTACAATCTACTGAAATTATTTTTTCAAGTGTTCGGCGTTCTAAGGATTGAGGATTTTGCTCCCGTCCATGTTCTCCAGATAGTAGGTGCCTGGGCGTGCTACCTTGGTGACCTTGTACGGTCCTTCCCAATTTGGCCCACTTAGAGGTCACAGACGGCGCCTACGGTTGATGCCGAAAAAAATGGTCAACGGATCGATTATCCACAGTAAGATTTATTTAGCTGAGGACGAAAGGGCCTGCAAAAAAGCAAATTTAGGGCGCACCGGTGTGGTGTGAGCCACATGGCCTCCGATGCCTAAGTTAGAAACTGAATTAGGGGAATAATTAGGAATACTAAGAAATAACTTAAGGTACTTACCTTAGGAATTGCCCCTTGAAAGGGAGGAATGAACTGACTTTTATAGCAGCCGACCTTGTAACTGCTGTGGCTCACTTATGACAATGTAACGATCGGTCGTTTAGAAACGTCCGCCATTAGTGCCAGCTGAGCTATGTATCACAGTCGCACTTCAGAGGTAGCAGAATGATGACTGTGCGACACTTGCTCTAACCCAGCGAGCAAGTCAGCAGAACGAAAATGCAAAGCGGGTGGCACAACAGGTCCAACCTCTATCACGGCCTCGTGAAAAAGTTTTCGAAAAAGTAAGAAAGAAGGTTTGAAAATACGTTTTGTCTTTGAAATGCTATATGGAAATACAATAAGGATGACTTGAACTACATTGCATTCAACATATAACTTGGTAGAAATGAAGTTTCAACAAGTCATACCCCCTATAGTACATTTTGGCACATAATTGATGTGACACCCTTGCATATGAAAATGACGAGGAGTCAACACTTAGAATAAAATGAAGAAAACTATTCTAACATGCGATAATGACAAAATAACATAAAAACCTGATGAAACGGGGTTGAACGACCATGCGGCCATGTTAAACACGTTCTAGACAAGCATGACCGTCACATTCTCCCCAACTTAAACGGTTGATGGCCCTGTCAAAAAACTCTGCTAAACTTAGCGATCGTACGAGCAACTTGTTTTGGTTTCCAACGGACCTCAGTGTCTACAACTTTCTTCTACTTGTAGGAGAACTTTTGTACAAGTTGACTTGTGTCCACTACTTCTGTTTCTTTAGTTAACACCCCAAATGAATTCTTCAAAGGAATTGACGAATAAGATGCTTTATGACTTGTCTGGAGGCTCTTGCCTTTTTTTCGTGGAAGTTTTTGTTGTACTACTCTCTTTGACTTTTTTAGGAACTGTAGTGTCGGATTTTGACTAACTCGAGTGTCCCTTTTGAGTGACCCAGTTGTTTTCGTACGTTGTAACATCACCTTGATGACTTATTACTCCACTTTGTTTATACTTCCACTCTCTAGTGGGGTTATTCTTATATCGTCTCCTATTTAATTAATAATAGACGTTCTTGTGTGATACTTTATCTCGACTCTCGGCTAGGCCCTTGTTATATTGAAAGGCTGAAAATACCTTATAGTCCATACTCGAGGGATCAACTCGGTTTCCTCTTGCTCGACCTCGCTACTACAGCTTTGACCGTCTTCGCTTCAGGTCTCTTGTTTGTCTCGAGAGCAATCTTAAAATACTTAACGATCTCTCAACTAAGACACTCGTGCACTGGATGAGGTCCATGACATAAGAAGCATGATCTATGGCTTTGCTTCTTAAGGAGATGCAGCCTTTGCCACGAGTTTTCACTTCTAAACGGGGAAGACTTGCGTTCCCCACTTTGACCACTCTGTCGGACTCCTCCCCAACTCCTACTAGAGGTTTGTCGAGAATCTCTACTGTCTTGGTACAAAGAGGTTGCACTCTCTCTTCGCTTTTGAGGCTTCTTCTTTGTTGGTTCACTGACCCAATCAAATAGTCTCTTTATGGCGCCATATGCTTCGGTCAAGCTTTGTCTTTCTGCTCGTACAGTTTGGCCTTTGCTAACGGCTTCAATCCTTCGACAAAGTTAAAAATCTTGTCTTTCTCTGTCATGTCTTGGATATCAAGCATTAACCCCACAAATTGTTTGACATATTCTATGATTGTTCAAGTGTGCTTCAACATTCTGCGTCTTGCAAAAACTTTCTCATTTTCGAGAAAGAATTGTAAGCGCAATTCTTGTCTCAACAACTCTCAGCTATCAATTGTACACATCTTCCTTTTTGGATACTCATATAATAATGCAATCTCCACCACAGTTTGGCATCATCCGCAAAATCATTTGTTGCTAATATGACTTTCATGTCTTCAGACACTGTATTTGTGACTTTTAAGTATTGTTTCATATCAAATATGAAGTTCTCCAAAGCTTTTGCATCTCGAACCCCACATAAGGGCTACGGTTCAGGCACATTGACCTTACTTGCTTGAATGACGCCTCTAGCTGAGGCTTGACTTCCCACTACTCTCATTGTGAGATTAACTCGAGCATTTAAATTAGTTATTTCTTCCCTGACGACGCTAATGACATCTCTCATTACCTCAGATAGCTTAGACACCATCTGAGCCACTACTTTTTGTGTGCTGTCAATAGCTTCGACGTGCTTTTCTATCCGAGAAACCAAGCCAGATAAGCTTTCTCCATGCTCATTGCCACTAAATCGTGTGGCTTTATTTTCAAAGGTCTCTACCCTCACCATCAACTCTTGGACTGACATTCCGTCTAGGCGGCCACCTACCGCATCAACCGTGTCAGCCTTGGCAGCAATCTCATTTAGGTGAGAATCCAAGGATTGGAGTACTCCGGCGTTCTAACTAGATTGGCTATCTACTCTTCTAGGTCGACCAACCGATTGACATGGAACTTGTCCACTGATCTATCACAGGTGAACTCATTGCAACAAGAAATGTGTCAAATTAGGCTTTGATACCACTTGTCACAGTCGCACTTCAAAGGCAGCAGAATGACGACTTTGCGGCACTTGCTCTAACTCGACGAGAAAGTCAAGCGAACGAAAAAGCAAAGTGCGTGGCACAATAGGTGCAACCTCTATCATGGGCCTCGTGAAAAAGGTTTTCAAAAAAGAGAGAAAGAAGGTTTGGAAATACGTTTTGTCTTTGAAAGGCTATATGGAAATACAATAAGAACCATTTCAACTATAATACATTCAACATATAACTTGGTAAGAAGGAAACTTCAAAAAGTCATACTCCCTTATAGTACATTTTGGCACATAATTGATGTGACTCTCTTGCATATGAAAATAGCGAGGAGTCAACACTTAAAATAAAATGAAGGAAACTATCCTAACATGCAATAATGACAAAATAACATAAAAACATGATGAAACGTGGTTGAACGGACATGCGACCATGTACAACACGCACTGGACAAGCATGACAATCACACTATGCTCGCTTTGGTGTTTTAAGCTTTATTAGTCACTTGTAATATCATCGTAAATGAGGTTTCCCTATTGAGTATTTCAATACTCGTCATTTAATTAATATTTAGGTTTTGCAAATTGATTTATTTTAATGTTTTGGGAGGAATCCCACCAAAACTCCTTTTAATATTTTAATGCATTGTTAGTAATTTTATCCTAAAGACTCGGTATGTTTGGATTGAGATTTTAATAATATTTAGAATTTGTATTTAGAATGAAGATTTATTTTGAGTATTTATAAATAATGATTAGTAATGATTGCGGTCAAAAATCTTTTCTGGATGTAGGTTTTAAGAGTATTTAAAATTAGTATTTAAAATGAAATTTTATTTTGAGTATTTAAAAGTAATAATTACAGTCAAAACCTCGTTTGGATGTAATTTTTAAAAGTATCTAAAATTAATATTTAAAATGAAAATTTATTTTAAATATTTATAAGTAATGATTAATAATGATTGCGGTCAAAAATCTTTTTTGAGGTAGGTTTTAGGAGTATTTGAAATTAGTATTTAGAAAGAAATTTTATTTTGAATATTTAAAAGTAAGAATTATAGTCAAAACTTTATTTTGATGTAGTTTTAAAAAGTATTTAAAATTAGTATTTAAAATAATGATTTATTTTAAATATTTAAAAGTAATGATTGCAGTCAAAACCTCTTTTGGATGTAAATTGTTTAGGAATATTTAGTAAATACTAGTTTGAAATACTTTCCCCAAATTTCATAACAAACACCCCCATAGGTCTTGTTTGTTGAGTTTGAAATTAAAATATTCTGTACACTTTATTTAGCTAATTTGGAAGATAGTTAAAAGTTCTGTACTTACAACTTAAAAAACTAAAATTTAATCTCCATTATATAATAGAAAGCTAAAATTTAGTACAAAAATTAAAAATTAGCTCTTATATTTTAATAAAATATAAAAAATAGTGATTATTGTTTTTGATCGTGGGCTAATTGAGTAGGTTGAAATTAGTTTTTCATCAATTAATGATAACATTGTGAGTTAAATGAATGGTTGGACAAAGAATCACATCATTTACGCACAAATAGCTGATTTCATGAATATAGTTCACATCGATTAAGAACGACAATGTCTAATCTGTATATTATTAAAATTTTCAATACCTAAAACACTAAGTGCTAAGTTTCTTCGAACTATAAGAACTAAATTCTAGTTTTGAAAGTATTATTTTATTTCAACCTCCATAGGCCAAATTTATAATCTAAATATCTCATTGAAAATTCCTAAAAAGCTTTAAGGTGGTCGGCCTTAAAGAAAAGGAATAAAGGTTTCTTTCTACTCCTTAGTAAATGAGAGCATAATTTTTCCATTACAAAGCTTGGAATTTTGTAAAGAAACCTCTCTCTTTCTCTCTCAATATGAAAGAAGATATAAAGGTATTTTGTTTTTGATTTTTTCAAGGAAGTGCATAAACACACAAAGTGAAGTGAGGAATCCTAGTAAAAGAAAGTTCCTTCAAGATTCATGTCTTATATATTCTTATGTAAGCAATGGTCCAAAAGGTACCCAAAATGTTTTTTTATAAACAAAGTTCAAAATTTACCTCTTCTTTTTAACTAATAAATTTATATCTCATCAACCTAATGGTACGAGAGATTAAGAACCATTCAAATCAAATATTTTATAACATTTCAAAAGGGGTGTTTGGATTTTGAGTTGATGAAAGGAAAAGCAGAGGAAGAAGAGGATATATAATGATTTAGAAATATAAACTATTTGTTGGAGAATTGGTGTTTTAGAGATAGAAGGTTGGATTTTTTTTTTTTTTTTTTTTTTTGAGATTTGTGTTTAGGAAAACAGATCTTTATTTTAGATAAAATTTGATATAAATTGTGATTAGATGCTTGATGAGATGTTGAAGAGAAGTTGAGAGGAGATTGAGGAGAAAATGGAGAGAAGTGGTAATACACTAAAAACAAATAAAGAGTTCAATTCCTTCTCTTCCTCTGCTCGAAATCCAAATATTCCTTAAATATTTAGAAGTATGTTTGCCTACCGCAAGAAAGAAATAGAGAGCAAAGAGAAGGAAAGGAAAAGAAAGAGAAGTGAAGAACGTAGGGAAATAAAAGAAATGAATAAAGGAGGACAAATAAGATAAATTAATGATGGATAAGATGATAATGGTACAAGATCTTTTTCCTTCCCACCACACTAAACACGTCGTAAGATAGTTCAACCAAGTCACCGTACTAAGAAAATGTACTAACTGCATGTTTCTTTTTTTTCTTCTTTTTTTCTGTTCTGATACATATTTCTATTGCTGCCTTCCTTAATATTTGGAGGGTGTTTTAAGCATTATCCATCACACCAATATCAAAGTGGATCATTAGAAACATGTTTTTTTTTAAGATTCCAAAACAAATTAAAATATTGGGTTTGGATGGAAGCATATATTATGACTATGAACATACATTAAGATCCATTTTTATTTTTATAATTTTATTGAAAAGTATCTGTCAGAGTCTTGTTCCCAAAATTAGTGAGATCGAAATCATTGGAAGTTAAACTAATTATGTCGAAAATATGATCCATATAAAAACTGTTAAAACAAATTTCAGAATTTACCTCCAATTGAGAGAAAAACAAAATAAATTAAAAGCATAATTGAGATGAATAAAAATAGAAGAAAATGAATTCAGAAAGCAACACCAGAATTAACGTGGTTCGGGAACTAGCCCTACATCCACAATCTAAATTCTTGACATGATCTTTATTCAAATGCCAAAGCCACAATCAAAACTCTCTCAAGGTACAAAATTAGTGTCTAAACTCTCTCAATAAGAAAACACCCAAATGATGCCTTATATAGGCTTATAAGGCTTAAACCTAATTTGATCTAACCCAACATTTAACTAAGGTTACATTTAATTAACCCAAGTTAGATGATATAGAGTCACAAAAACTTAACAATTTACCCTCTTGACGAATTCATCATAACGGCAAAGAAGATGCACCTCGAACAAAATTTCATAATCATCAAAATATCTAATTCCAGGTAAAACTGGATCAGAACTTTGCTCGACATGAGCAAATCATAATGGTCTTCAAAACCTTAGAACTTGATCATTATGTCAGAACTTCAGCAGAACGGTGAAATAAATCCACCAACGGCAACCTAAACCGGTTCTCACAAATAACGTATCCGAAAAACAATGAAATCAGAACAAAGGATTTCAAACATAATGTTGCCAAAATAACATGAAACATAACCAAATGAGAGAGATCTCCTCCAAGCGACATAAGCAA
>JBBMEG010071033.1:0-13119 GCA_037832605.1 Cyclanthera cordifolia | reverse complement strand
TAAAACCAAGCAACCTTGGAGCTTATCATTTGGTATCAGAGCATTGGTCGACATTCTTGGCCGGCTCTAGAAGTGAACTATCTTTTCTTCGTATCATTTTTTGTGAGATGCGTGGAGAAGTTCATTTTTCAATTCGCAATATGTCATATAAGGAGGATAAAGTACTACAAGCTTCCGATACTAATGCTATTCTTCAAGCTCTTCAAGGATTACTAAACAAAACGAGAGAAGATAGGGAAGAAAGAAGAGTACATCTCAAGTGGATGTCTACAAGGTACACTAAACATAACCCAATTCCAAATTTTCAACTTGCTTTTGAAAATAAAATTTTATTACTAAAACTCAGCCTATGGTTGAAGTAAAGAGTTGTATTCTTCAAAATGAAATGCATAGCGGCTTACTTGCAACAAGTGCTAATGTGGTTGAAAAAAAATAGAGTGTGATGAATTACTTTCTTGTAATCATTCTACTATTGTAACACGTATTCTAGATGATGTATATGTTGATGTGTGTGAGTTAGGGAAAAAGGCACTAAAGGCCAAAACAGAAGCATGTGAATTTGTGAAAAAAGAAAATGATGAAAAAAAGAGTGAGAGAGAAAAGCATGAGATTATTTTATGGCATTTAAAGAAAAATGAGAGAAAATCCAATAAAGTGAGCTTGTGTGAAAGAGCAAGTGAAGTTAAATATACTTTGTTTTCAAAGAAAAATATTTTTAATCTTTTATATAAGGGAACTTGTTACCTAACGGGTGAGCTCAAACCATGTTTCTCTAGTGTTTCTTTTGAGCTTTTACAGGAGGCGAAAGATCTTATACAATGTATTCAACCAAATAGTCCATCTAAAGTAAACATCGAGAACAAACACAATGACAACTCATTTGTTTTAAGGAAATACCACAAATTTACTTCTAAGCACATTCATGGCAGCAAACATAAGGTGTTCAAACTAGGAATTAAAGATGTTGATTTGAGGACAAATCCTTATAAAAGTAGATTGGGCCCCTAAATAAATGCCCAGTCGATCAAATTATATGGGTCATAACCCATTCAATGAAGACATTTGGGCCAGAGTCCACTTACTAGTTTGAGCCAATTCTATGAAGACATTTGGCTCAAAGTTCACTTACTAGTTCAAACCCAGTCCATTCAGACATTTTGGCCCAAAGCTCATTTATTGACCCAAGTCCATGATTCATGAAAACTCTATGAATAGAGAGTTCATGCTTCATTTGTAGGGGTTGCAAAAATCTTGAGAAAGAAAGATGAAGTTTTTCGTTTTCTTTTTATAAGCGAGGTTGTAACCGAATCGCTGATTTTTTGGCTAAGCCGTTGTTGGTGGCTAGCCCCCTTTCGTTGTGTTTGTTGAACTCCTATGAGAATTGCATTTGTGAGGATGGAGGTTGGGTGGATCGCCTTCCCTATGAAGTGCTTGTGGTTGTGGTTGTTGAGCTCCAAGGCTCCAGTTTTCTGTTTTAATGAAGGTTCTGTTCTTTTTCAAAAATAAAGAAAGATGAAGTTTTCTCTTGAATCCAAAAGCTTTTCATGCAATTTTGAAGATCAAAGCTATATAAAGCTCCTTGAAGATTGCGATCAAACAACAATTTCTTCCTAAAGATTAGACCATAAAAAGTTTCTTGAAGATTGAAACTTTCATCAAATCTGAAGATCGAAGCTTATTGAAACTATGTGAACTCGGAAGCTTCTAAATTGTCTCAAGCTGAAGTTATTTAGAAATTATTGTACTTGTGAGAGAAGAATCAAAGGAGATAGAATAAAGTTGTAATACTCTATATTTCATATTAAAATCAATATAAATCTCAAGTTTATCATACGAATTACACAAATTGTTTGAAGAAAATCAAACTTTTAATTTCTATAGTATCAAAAAAAAAAAAAAAAAAAAAAGAGTTGAAAGAAAGTTAAAATATAATAGTTATGATTTTAAACTCTTGATTATTATTATTATTATTATTATTATTTGAGTACATATTGGTAGAGGTGAACCACAAACCCTACATAGAGAATGATACAAAGAGAGCTCGAATCCCAGATTGAGTGGATGCTAATGCATCATTAGTGCTAGTTCAGCTATCTGTCATAGTCGCACTCTTTGACTCGTGCAGCGTCATGATCCCACACTCATCATTGCCAGCAGGTAACGATCAAGCCCCATACTCGGATCGCCCATGCTTTGTGGCTCGTCGGGTCGTTGGTGTGATGGATTATGTACCGTCCTTCTCGGTCACATCATGACTTGTTAGGCCGTGGGTCGTCAGAGTATATTATATGATTCTGACATCCTCCCCACTTAATTCAATTATCACCCTTGATGACTTAACACATGGCTTGAGTTTTCCTCTAAGGCTCACCATGAGTGTGAGATCATAATGCCGAAGAGCACGACCATGACGATAAACACTAGATTAAAAGTCTTTATTATTTAATAAAATCTTATAAATAATTATAGTCGTACATAATGGTTAGATAACTATTTCTAAACAGAGCGTAACAAGTGACAATTTACACCAAAAAAAAAAAAAAAATCAAATCATTTACTTTCTAGAATCTATTAAATTACAAGCTACAAAGTATAGTACCTGAGTAAATTTTAATTATTTTAAGTTAATTTACGATTTGAAAGGTAATTAGCATAAAAAAAAAAAAAAAGTAGTATGAATATTTTACAATCCAATATTGTATATATTATTATATTAGAAATGAAATTACTTTCAACTTTTGTTTCATTTGGTTCCGTTGTAAGGAAACCAATAAATATTTAATTAAATGAAAAAAATTTAACACCGAATGGGTTGTGGCGTGTTGGGTTTGCTTTGTTTCCCACGTCTGAGGTTCGATCCTGTTTGATCGGTATTTAGGCTCCCCTTTGAATTTGGGAGTATTGAGGTCCCCTTTGTTGGGAATTTGTGTATCCTCTTATTCGTAAAACTATGTGTCTATCTCCCCTTTGAGGGATCAGATAAAAAACATAAGGTATTCTAAAATACCTTTTTTCTTTTATCTTCATACCTATTTAAGAATTTACATTTACATTAATGTTTAACCAAATCTAATTTGGTTTTGTAAATATAATCTATAATATTTATCTATCGTAACTCTACACGTTTGCACGCGGGCATTGACTTGACAGTATGTGTGGTGGAAGTAATGTCGAGCTGCAAAACTTTCAAGTAAGCCAAGTTAGGTGAAAGTTGCACCATAATTTCAAGAAAGTGTATTGACATGTGACGAACAAGAAAAAGATTAAAATGTTAGATTTCAAGCTGTCTATTTTTATGGTGAAGTGAAGTATAACTTTCCACCTATATATTTTTTAAATTAACAATAATGATTGACAAAACCTGTTTCTTAGAATCTATTAAATTACAAGATAAAAAGTATAGTTTTTAAAGTACGTGATTAAAATTTAATTATTTTGAAATCACAAGAATTAAAAGACGGAAATTATTTTATAGTTTCAAAGATCGTTTGCAATAGATTAATTTACGATTTGAAAGGTAATTAGCATGAAAAAGGCACTAATGAATATTTTACAATCCAATATTGTATATATTATTATATTAAAAATGAAATTACTTTTATCTTTTGTTTTATTTGGTTCCGTTGAAAACAAATTGATAAATATAAAAACAAATGAAGAAATTTAACATTGAATGGGTTGTGGCGTGTGCTTGGTTTCCCACGTTTAAGGTTACGTCTAAGGGAATTAGGATTGATAAAGAATCCTCTTAGGTTTGAGGATGGTTGGGCTATGCATGAGGAGTGTAGGGAGATCATTCGGGTTTGTTGGGAGGAGGGTAGGAAGAATAAAATCAATGTTGATAACTTTCTTGGTAATATTAAAAACTGCTTAACTAATTTGAAAGATTGGAACATTAAAAGACTTAGGGGTTCGATCAGAGGGGCCATTAAGGAGAAAGATGCTGAGCTTGAAATGTTGATTAAAAAGAGCAACAATGTTAGAACAAATAGTATTATTAGAGAGGAGCAGTTTTTTCAGAAATATTTGGATATTATTGGAAATTATGTGTCGAATTTGTGTTTGGCTGTGCTTAATGATAGGGCGGATATTGGCAATCTGAATAGAATTGTTATCGCTTTAATTCCTAAAGTTTTAAATCCTTGTAAAATCTAGGAGTTTAGGCCCATTAGTTTATGCAATACAATTTACAAGATCATTGCCAAAACCATGGCTAACAGGCTTAAAGGTATTTTGCATAATATTATTTCCCCAAACCAGGCGGCTTTTGTTCCTGGCAAGCTTATTTATGATAATGTGATTATTGGTTTTGAGTGCATTCATTCCATTACTAAAGGTAAAAAAGGAAAAAATGGGTGGGCGGCTCTTAAGCTCGATATGAGTAAGGCTTACGATAGGGTTGAATGGAGGTTCCTCTTTGAAATGATGTGGAAGCTGGGTTTTAGTGATGAGTGGATTCGCAGGGTAGAGAACTGTATTTCTTCTGTCAGGTATTCAGTAAAGATCAACGGCTCCACCTTTGGGGATATTACTCCGAGAAGAAGGCTGAGGCAACGAGATCCGCTTTCGCTTTACCTGTTCCTGATTTGCGCCGATGGTCTTTCTACTGTTCTTAACAGGGAGGAATCTCTAAACTCTTTCAAAATTCTTAAAATTAACCATTATTGTCCCTCTATCCCATTTATTTTTCACTTATGATAGTCTGGTGTTTTTCAGGGCAGACGAGGAGGGGTGTCTTAAAATTAAAGACATTTTGAAGCGCTACGAGCTTGCTTCTGGCCAAGCGGTCAACTTTGATAAGTCGGGAGTGTTGTTTAGTGCGAGCATTGGAATGTCGAGGATGCTTGATCTTAGCAAAATTCTTGGTGTTAAGATTGATCATAAGCTTGGTGTTCACTTGGGAATCCGTCTCAGAACCAGAGGGACAAAAAAGCTTTATTTAATTCCATTAGGGGTCGGTTGAAGAAGTGTTTACAAAGTTGGAAAGGCAAAATGCTTTCTGGGGGGGGGGGGGGGGGTAAAGAAGTGTTAATCAAGGCGGTTTGCCAAGCCATCCCTACTTATACGATGAGTTGTTTTAAGCACCCAAAAACCTTTATTAATAGTTTGGAACAACTCTGTGCCAGGTTTTGGTGGGGTGAGGACGGGTAGAGAAGCAAAGCTCACTGAGATGAGAGGAAAAACTTGTGTATAAGGAAAAATGTTGGCGGTCTCGGGTTTAGAAATTTAAATTTATTTAATCAAGCAATGCTCGCTAAGCATAGCTGGAGAATTTTGAAAGATCCAGATTGTCTTCTTGGGAAAGTGTTGGCTGGGAAGTATTCTAAAGATGGTGTCTTCTTAAAAGCCGAGTTGGGTAGCAACCCGTCCTTTGCCTGGAGGAGTATTCTGTGGGGAAGAGAGTTGTTTGAGCAGGGCTATAGATGGAAAGTGGGAAGCGGGCAGGACATTGTGATTGGTAGAGATCCGTGGATTGCTAGGGCGGGAAACCCTTATGTTATTAAGGACAGGTGCGATTGACATAATAGGAGAGTCGCGGATCTTATCGACGAGAGTGGAAGATGGAGGGAGGTTGTCATTAGAGATAACTTTTGTTCGGAGGATGCTGAGGTGATCCTTGGTACTCCTCTCAGTGGGGTGGGAAGTATGGATGAGATTATTTGGAACTGTTGCCCAAACGGTGTGTTTTCGGTTAAGAGCGCTTATCAGGTGGCTATGGATTTGGCGGACAAAGGCAGTGCTTCTCCCTCGGGGGGTTCTGCTTAAGCATCGGTTTGGGCCAGTTTCTGGAATACCATTTGTTTTCCTAAAATTAAGATTGGGGCCTGGAATGTGATTTCGAATGCAATTCCGACTAAGTGTAACATTTACGGTCGAATGATTGATATTGATACCAACTGCCCCTTGTGCTTCAAAAGAAGAGAGTCTAATTTACATGTGATCAAAGATTGTAAACAGTCTATCAAGTTATGGATGGAAATCTTTACTTGGTTCGTTGATTTCAAGGAGTATTTTTTTAGGGTGAAAAAAGGAATTGATTTCTGGGATTGGTTATGTTTGAGAGTTGGCAAAAAAGATAGATTCAAAGCGTTAATTATTATTTGGAGTCTTTGGAACAACATAAATGACATTTTAATTAACAAAAAGAATGTTGATTCCCATAGACTCTTGGCTAAAATTTTTAAAATGATTGACTCTTATTTTGTGTCGTTTTCAGGGATTTCCGGTACTGTTGGAAGGGCTGCAAAACCATTGGTTGATTTGTGGAAAGCCCCCCGCAAGGATGCTGGAAACTCAACTCTGATGCTTCGGTGTGTCCTTGATCGGGTGATGGTAAAATTGGCTGGATCGTGCATGATAGCAATTGAATGTCGATTTTAGCTAGGATCAAAGCGGGGTATCGGAACTGCTCAGTCAAAGTTCTCGAAGGGGTGACAATTAAGGAAGGTTTGAAAAATATCCTGAATGCTAGCCCTTGGATCTCCCCTCTTTTGGTGGATTCGTATGCTAAAGGAGTGGTTCAAGATTTTGTGGGTGATGATAGGGACCTTTCAGAGTTCAATAACATCATTGTTGATATCAGGTCTATTTCTTTAAGGCTTGGGAATGTTGTTTTCTCCCATTGTAATAGGTCTTGTAATAGGGCGGCTGATCTGCTTGCCAAGTGCGCGGGTGATGTTTCTGTTGTTTGGAACCTTTTGTCTTCTTCTGGGGAAGATAGGTCCCTTCCCCACCCCCCCCCCCCCCCCCCTTGGTGGCCTCCTGTGTGGAGGAGGATTGTAAACATATTCTTTTTTGATTTATAAAGTGGTGTGTTTTTCTAAAATACAGTTTTTCTTTATCTTCGTACATATTTAAAAATTTACATTTATTTTATGTTTAACCACTACTACAAAAACGAAATAGGTGACGGTCTATCTAATATTTTTTAAAAAACACGCATAAACGGTGTCAGTCACTTTTAATGTCGGTCTAGACAATTGGATGACCGACACCAAAAAAACCAGCCTAACAGATATATGGTGTCGATCAGACCGACACCAAAATTTATTGGTGTCGGTTTGACCGACACTAAAACGGTATTTCAAAACTTCATTTATATTTTTCTCTTTCTTCAGTTTCGACACATTTCTACAGTTTTATTTTTTTTTGTTTTCATTCCGCTTTCTTCTTCATTTCAAGTGTTATTTTCTCCTCAATTTTCAGGGAAACCCTACTCCATTTTCAAGCTTCTTCTTCTTCCTCCCAAAAACTTCATTACTTTTCTTCTTCTTCTTCTCAGCTTTCTTTTCTCTTTACTCGCGGCCAAACTCTCTCTTTTAAGCTTCTTAGCTTTCTTCTTCTTCTTTTTTTTTTTTCATTTTCGGGCTCTAGCTTCTCTTCCACCTACTACATTTCAAAGGTACTAATTTTTTTGTTATTTTTTGCTATTTTTTATTTTGCTATAGTTTTATATATTTGTTTGTGGGGTTTAGTTATATGTTTAAAGTAGTGCCTTAAAGTAGTAGTGCTTTAAAGTAAATAGTGCCTTATAAATTTTTGTTTGGATTTTTACCCTGTGTGTATGTATTATTTTAGTTGGGGTATGAATAAGTTGTGGATGCTTAAGGATCGAATGTCACAAGAATATAGTTTAGGAGTCGAGAGTTTTATAGAAAATGCTTTACGACATTCTAAAGGGTTAAATATTGTTTGTTGTCAATGTTTGAAATGTGTGAATGCCAAGTGCCAAAATGTGAATGTAGTAAGAGACCTTGTGTGTGAATGCCATGTTTGAAATATACTAGAAATGAGTGTGAGGGTACATGGATAAATAAATAGGTTAGTGATTGTGATGATGACTCATTCACTTATATATTAATCATTCTGAAGACAATTTAACTAATTATCTATTTTATTAACATATATTATGTCTGTTGTGTAGATTGACATCATGTCTAGCTCAGAGAGCGATCATGCAGATGGTACACCCGTGAACACACCTGCTCGAACAGGTTGACTAGAGGTGTGATGGTCTTGCGTGAGCTCGCTCAGGAAAGAATGACTGGAGAACGGTGGGTAGTTCAATATAACTCAATGGGTCAAGAAATCAGAGATAATGCAAAGAAACTGCGTAGTTATATTGGTGTATGTGTCATATCACATATACATCTCACATGCGATACTTGAGCATCTGTCCCCGATCAATTAAAAGAGAATGTCTGGGATTGCATAGAGGTAAATACTTACTTAACTAAATATTATCATGTATTACATACTATAACTAACCCGATTTTATTCTATTTTAAACAGATGTCATTTCAAGTGGATCCTATGTCCAAACATAGGATCATGATGTCTATGGCGAGGACATTCATAAATTTTAGATAAAATCTCACTAAAAATTATATCAAGCCGTTTATAAACAAAGTTCATGAGAATTTAGTCCATCCGCCTACTAAATACCCATACATCACACAAGAACAATGAGATCATTTTGTAAATATTCGATTATTAGAGGAATTTAGGGGAACTACTTAATTCTTTTGTATTTTGTATATTATTTTAATGTTTAGCATATTACTAAGCGTTAATTAAACACAGAAAATTAATAGTGAACAAGTCCGTTTTTGTCATGCTCCTTCTTCATGCTCCCCAACTGATCTTAGAGAAAGCGAAGTTGAGCTAATCAAGGTTGATCCTCAGCTCTGTCATGTCTTGCCTCTTTTCGGCATAGGTTGAGTACATTCCTAGGTTTTGCTCTCAAGTTTCATCCCGTCGTCCGGGAAATTGGAGTTCTTAAGGGATGTTGGGTGGATGACCCTCGTGTGGTACTCTATTGCTGGCTACTCCTGATTGACTGCGTTTTGGAAGACTCTTCAGCTCTAGACCCAATCCTCTGGTGAACCTAGTGCTTCCTCCTCTGATCATTACCGCCCAGTCGAAGTCGTTCGACCGGTCTTCGGTGTCGGGAAAGAGCCTTTCTCGGAGCCTCCGTTGCTGGGGCTTTCCCTTTGGCAGGGTCACTAACCAAAGGTGTTGACTTATCTGCCGCACCCTTTTTCTTGGTAGGTTGTCACCTCGCCGCCTCCTACAATGCTTGCTGGTTTCTAGCGACGGTTGTCTGAGCCGGATGGATTGTCAGAGTAATTCCACCAGACGACTCAAATTCTCCGCCATTCCTTGCACTTGTTCCTCCAAAGTTGCAAATTTCTGATCCGCTCATTCTGGTTCTTGCCTGGTTACCGCACCTTCAGAATTCAGGTGGTTCTCGACATGAACATTGTCATGTCCTCTAGAGGCAATTCTTCTTGGAGTGTACTCAACATCGGACTCTCCTTCGACACTATTGTGGTGGTCGTTCTCAATGCTCGACATTTTTGTAGAAAAATGTGTAAGAATTAAGCTTCTTAAGTAGAACACTCTCTCGTCCCATAGATGACGCCAACTATTGATGTTGAAAAATGGTCAACGGATATGGACAGTACAATTTGTATTATTGAGGACGAGAAGCTTGCAAAAAAGAACAATTTTAGGACACACCGGTGTGGTGTGAGCCACAGGTCCTTCGATGCCTAAGTCAGTAAGAGTTGAGAGTAATTTATAGGACTTTTAGAACTTAGAACGACTTAAGAATACTTAGCGTAATTGTTTTTAGGATTCGCCTTGCTTTAAATGGAGAATGATCTGACTTCTTATAGCAGTCGGTTTCGTAACCGTTGCAGCTCACTTATGGGCAGTTTAATGACCGGCTGTTGGAAACGTCCGTCATTAAGCCGGGAATGAATATCGGCGTAACTCCTGAGCGTTACCCTTTGGAGGTGTAACGGCTTTGACTCAGGAGTTACTTGGACTAGGTCAACCTTTGCAGGTTTTCACTTCCACGGCCGACCTCTTAGGGGCGCGCTCTCTCGTTGTAACGCTAGGATGCTACGGAGGTGCAACGTCTCCAAGCATTACTTGGACTATGGACAAGCTCGGGCTGGCCTTCTCGACCTATCTCCTTAGAGGCTTTGGACTGGGTCAACCCTTACGAGTCCTCACCTCCAAAACTAACCCCTTAGGGGTGTAGCCCTCTCGGTGTAACGCTAGGACGCTACGAGATCAACGTCTCTAAGCGCTACTTGGACTTGGTCGGTGCAACGTCTCCAAGCATTACTTGGACTTGGCCGACTCGTCCACAGGAGAGTCCTAACCTCCACGACCAACCCACCCGGGCTGGCATTCTCGACTGATCTCCTTAGAGGTCGGCTTTGGACTCAGTCAACCCTTATAGGTCCTCATCTCCACGACCAACCCACTCGAGGTGACTTACTCCTTGTAACTGGGGACGCCACGGGGTGCAGCGTCTCCATTTCTTTACTTGGACTCGGTCGACTCCTAGGGGAGAGTCCTAATCCCCACGACCAACCCACTCGGGCTGGCCTACTCGTTATAACCCTAGGACGCCACGGGGGGCAGCGTCCCTAAAAGTTACTTTGACTTGGTTGACTCTTCCACCGGAGAGTTCTAACCTGCACGACCAACCCACTAGGACTGGCCCACTCGGGGTAACTCCTAGCCATTTATCAGCGGATCCAGTCGTTACTTGGACTCGGTCGACTCTAGGGAGTCCTGACCTCCACGACTTTCCCTCTAGGGGGTGTTCCCCTTTGTTTGTCGAACCCGAGTAGCCGACCCCTAGGGGATTGGTATGAACTTTGCCGACCCCCTAGGGGTTTTGGCGTTGGCTTGGGGTCGGCCAAATGGAGGCCACAATCCCTAGGAAGTCGGCGTTGGCTTGGCCGACTTGCGAATGAGATCCCAGCTTTGTTCGAGTATTTAGAGATATTTTGACCTACAACAAGAATTATGATTTATAATTTAGTTGCTACAAAGTTATATTCTGACAGAGAGATTGTACCAAGGAAAATTTTATACAGATTAGCATTTTAGAATAACATGTCACTGCTACACCTATATATAATTTCAAAGAAATATACATTTATAGGAGCACTTCCTAATGCCACGCTAACAAGATCTGATTTTTTTTTTTTTTGTTCAAATTGTAACCATGCTGAATAATATAAATCTAAAAGCAAAACAATATAAAATAATGAATATGATAGGCTCTAATCGCAAATCTAGACCGCTTGCCCAAAACTTGAATCAATTTTTCAGAATTTTGAACTTATCCAATTCTACACAGTAATCAAGAATTTCAATTCATGTGTAATGATGATGAACCCTAAAGAAAAACTTGATGTTGAAATTCTCAAAATAAAAAACCACCAAATACCCAATTAGTTTCTAAGACATCATTTCAAGCTTCAATTTTCAACAAATAACAACAGCATCAATGGAAAGAAAGAAAGAAAGGAAGAAAGAATTAATTGAACATGCTAGATGCAATTCTTATTATAACAGAAATTAAATCTCTGAGGCTTATCAGAGTGTCAAAATAGATTAATTTCCAGATCGATTTATGATTTTTGACCTATGATTTGTCACCAAAGTAAAAAACCATAGCGTGATATCATGATAAATTTTGAGAAGTGATAAAATTAGAGAAATATTGACTACATTTTTTTTGCTTTTTAGTTGTATTCCAATTATCTAATTTGATAATACATCAAATAGCTAATCCTATTGAATTTAATAGACTTAAGAATTAGGTAAAATGTTGAAAACATATAAATTATATATATAATTCTTAACAAAAGCATCTATCTTGTTCATAAATTATCATAAGATATATGAAGTTTCTTCCTAGTTAGTTGAATTAATCACTAATATATTTCTTATCATGTGTTCGTGAAGTTGCTCATATCTACGGATTTTTTTTCTGTGCTTTCAATTATTTATTATTATTATTTGTAAATTTATATGATCACATAAGAATGTTGATTTGATCTGGAGGAGAGATTTTTTAACCCAAACATTTTCTCCAGTGAGGAAAGATGTTAATTTTTTACTCAGGAACCTTAATACTTAAAAAAAAAGAATTGTTTCACGTTATTAACCGGTTATTATTAAAAAGAGAAATAGCAATATATGACTATTTTTCAAGAAATAAACCATCAAATGTCTTAACTTATTTAGACTTCCAAAAAAAAGTCTAAATTGAAAATATGGAAAGAGAAATAATTAAAACATCGAAATATGATCTTTAATTTATTTGTTTTGTTTAACCTATTAAATAATAAAAAATGTAATTACTATTATCATATACATAATATATATTTTTAAAACACATGATCGTCTAAAGTAATGAAGTCATCTTCTCTCGTTGGTCAATCACATTCTCCATCTAAAAAATCTGCATTTTCATCTTATTTTTTTAACCATACCAAGAAGAAAACCTAACAAATTTCATATTGGTATTTGGTAAGTGAAAGAAATGATCTTTTACTTGGCTCGTATAATCAAATTTCATTCAAATGTGTTCAACTTCGGAATTGTCAATATTATTGGACTAGCGTTTATGAATTATTTTCGTATCGAAGAGAATTCAGAGATTTGTAATCGTGATCACTACAAGATTAAACGGCTAAGGCGATGGAAGCTGACGTTTGATGAGAATCAACCATACAGAAGAGGGAGATATTGATCATCCTTGCAAAGATTGTGACCAAGATGTACAACACAAAATTAATAAGTTATACACAAAATTTGAAAATGACGTGCATCGACATACCATAGTTTTGAAGATGTAGATATATTACACGTTCAAACATTATACACCAGCCCTATACAATCAATATTTTCAACCGTATGCAAGGGACGAATATAAAGACGTATATTCAATCAATGTTTTAAACAATATGTAAAAATATGGAGACGGATATACAATCAACATTTCAACAATATGTATTGTACGAAGACAGATATCACGTCAACGAATTTTTTCAATTTTCAGACAGATATGCCATAAAATTTTAACATCCATACGCAACAAAGTTGTTTTTTTTTGTTGTGACATAAAATATGGCCCGGAAGTCTCAAAAGAGGCCGGGACCCGAACAAAGGATAAAAGGACCAATGCCGACCCCCCGGAGGTCGGCCAACACCATTGCCGACCCCTAGGGGGTCGGCCTCGCCCTTGCCGACCCCCCGGGGGTCGGCCGAATGGAAGCCATAACCCCCCCAGGGTCGGTCAAG
>JBBMEG010071022.1:0-13122 GCA_037832605.1 Cyclanthera cordifolia | reverse complement strand
TCATCTTTCAACTCCTCATATTTCTTCCTCTCAAAAATAGTCACATCCAAAATGATAGATTCCCATGATGAATTAGTACATAGCACCACCTTCATTAGAAAAGTCGACCATTCTAGTGCCTCAAACTTCCACGAAAACTTTATAATGTGTATTAAAGTAGTGGGCAAGTCATAAAAATTTGTGTGTATATATATATATATATATATTTGTTTGTAAAGAATATGGGATTATTAATATAAAAATAAAATTTAATTAAAATCTAAAAAAAAAAAACTTAAGGCCCCATGTTTCAATAAAAAATGAATGCGAATGTTGTTAAGATTAAAATTCATTTTATATGGGTCTTGTTCATGGTTTATTAAAAAAAATGAAGTATTTTAAGTTTTTTTTCCTTAATATGATAAATTGTTTGTTTTGATCTCACCATGAAATTAATTCTATCCAAATTGTAGAATTTTTAATTCCATCCTAAGTTATGGACAGGTTCTAATTTTTGCCCATTCCAAACACAAATTTGGGTTGGAATTTTTACATTGTCTAAGTTTGATTCGAAATTCAGTTGATCATATATTCTACTAAAATTTCAATCTTTTCTTGCCGAGTTAAGATAATCATAATTCTGACCAAATTTCAAATTTTGATGGACCGATATAAAGAAAATGTGTAAACAAAAGTAGTCGAAACAATGACCTTAAATTCATATGTTCCGAATTAAGTTGACGCTTTATAAAGTTTGAGTAAGAGGCCGAGACAAGGAAAACTTATGTTTTGACACAACATTATCATTTTCGAGATTCATTCACACATGTTCGTGCAAAAATCTCGAAATGAGGGCATTTGTTGGAATAGAAATTTCGCAAATTGGAACCTACCACATCGCTATCCAAATAATGGCGTGGTGAATTTTTTTTTTTTTATTATTAGGGACTAATTATAAATTAATATAATTTCCTAAATTAAATTATGGAAAAATCAAAATCCGACACATGTCATTCGATAAGTATGATCAAGTTTATAATTTGTCAAATTTGGTTAAGTGATGATTTAGGCCAAAAGCTCAATATTTATATAAAAATAGATTGGGCCCTTAAATGCATAGTTCCCCAAACTATATGGCTCAGAGCCCATTGCATAGAGACGTTTGAGTCCTAGTCTACTTACTGGTCTAAGCCCATTGCATAAAGACATTTTGGCCAAAGTCCACTTACTGGTCTAAGCTCATTCCATGAAGATATTTGGGTAAAAACCTCATTTACTGGCTCAAGCTCAGTCAATGAAAACTTTATAAGTAAAGATTTCATTCTTCATTTGCAGCAGTTGGAAAATCTTGAGAGAAAAAGACTTGAAGTTTTCTCAAGAATCCAAAGATTTTCATGTAGTCTTGAATATCAAAGCTACAAAAAAGCTCCTTGAAGATTACAATCAAACAAAAGTTTCTTCTTGAATATTGAAAACATACAAATTTTCTTAAAAATTGAAACTTCTATCAAATCAGAAGATCGAGGCTACTGAAATATTTGAAGTCTGAAGCTACTAAATTTTCTGAAGTTATTTAGATATTATTGTACTTATGAAAGAATAATCAAAGGAGATAGAATACAGTTGTAATCCACTATATTCCATATTTGAAATCAATATATATCTCAAGTTCATCATACAAATTACATTTCTCAAGAAATTTCGTTGAACAACCTAATTAACATGTCCCACATGAACAACCAAGATTAGGTTGTCTCCAACCATTGTAAAGTGAGTCATACCAACAGTCTGACCATGACTTAGGCGCCCAACCATAATCCATATACCATAAACGTTCTAGGTTATGATCTTGGAACTAGATTCACTTATATAGCGCACATACTTGCTCAAGTGTTCATCCAAATTACCATGGGTGTGTCATCTTTAATCTAATGAATGCCCTAAGTCTGAATAACGTTTGTAAATTAAATGCATAATTAATGAAAATAATAACATTTATTAATAAATAAAATAATTATTAAATGATATACATTAAATGTTGTTCTTTAATTATAAACTTAAGGCACAGTCTCTAACAATGTCAACTTTCTATAAATTACAAACTAGCCCTAACTTCCTAAAATTACAAAACGACCAAAACCTCTTATTAAATGCAAATATGCACCTAGAGGGTAAAATAACCAAAATAACCTTATAGGGCTAAAAAGGTTAATAAACTCTATCGAAATAATGAAAAACTCAGGATATCATACCAGGTGGGTCATATAAAAATATTGAGAATAACAGGTTATGTGTGTTAGTAGAGCTTCGTGACGAATCGAGCATGTGTGTATAAGTTTAGGTACTTGCGAGGCAAGCCAAGTGAGTGTTGGGGCATGACGTAGCTATCAAATGTGTGCGAGATAGCAAGGGCAAACTAGCCGGAACCGCGCATGATGGCAAAGTAAAACGCATACAATTAGTGCAAATTGAGAGCACAGTGGCATGCACTTGTGTGTAGGGTGGTGATGTAGAGATAGCGAGTATGCAAGTGAGATGAGCGCATAGTGAAGAGCGAGGACATGACAACGTGGGTTGCAAATATGGGCAGAGAACCCGTTAAGTGCGCGTGCAGGCAACCCTGCTAACCTATATGGGTGTGTTTGTGTTTTGTAGTAAAGTATTAACTATTCATTTGAAAATTTATGTTATCAATGGTTGAAATAGTTAACTATTTATTTTAGAATTGATGTTAGTAATGGTTGGATAATTAACTACTCGTTTGTGTCGATTAGTGTTAACAGTGGTTTAGTGATAAGTTTGATATGAAACTTGATGGAGGTTTCATGTAAGATTTGATTGAGGGTTTAATGAGTGGTTAGGGATAGTTGTACACACCAAATACAAATAATGTGAGTTCTTAAAACAATTGTTGTTTACCGCTCTTCTTCTACAAAAATAAATGAATAAACATAGTCATTGAGTTTTACCAAATTCCAAAATGACGAGTGAAGGTGTGTATGGTTTATACAAGTGTATTTATAGTGTTTTAAAAATATGATTGTTTACTGAGAAATTTCAGCCAATCATCAATTGCCACGTCATTATCCAAAATTAATGACAAATTTAACTTAAATTTTGAGACAATATATCTCAAAATTAAATTGGATCAAACCATGCAAGAAGATCAACAAGCCAAAGGCCGATTGAACACCAACAAACTTAATATTGAGAACAAGTTGTGAAGCCCTCAAGAATAAATCAACTTCGAGAATAAGCTACAAAGCCCTTGAGAAAATTCTACATTTGAGAACATGCTGCAAAACCCCCGAAATATTTGTATATGAGAGAGATTAACGAATCAGGGGAACACATTAGAGATTGCATTTCACATTCGCACATATTCAAATCAAAACATTTCATATTTACACGAGTCTCGCATATATCTTATTTGCTAAAATCTCGTGTGAACAAATTGGCACACCCAGTGAGACCGCTTCTACCTCTCATCTTATTCTCTCTCACATAATCAAGCATGATCTGGAAAAACTTCATCAAAGTCTGTTGCTGCATCAATAACCTCAACGGCGTCGTAAAAAGCTACAACCAAATCTTCTACCGCATCAGAAACTTCAATGGCGTTGCAGAAAGTTATAACCAAGTCTACTGTCGTACAAAAGCAACCAAGGGCTCTTTATCGTAATAGACTAAACTGCATGATGCTCCTGCCAGCATGAGCTTAAAAGGCAAATGGCACAAAATTTGAACTATGTTATGACTTGATCCCTTTTATCAAATAGTACATAGGCAACTTAATACAAAATTTTAAGTTCAGTCTATTTTTCTAAAAAAAAATTTACATCTCATGAAAAAGACATTCAAGGTGGAAATATACATGGAGATTTGGTCGTGCTCTATTCAATGTTCATTTCTCTTACAAGAATGAACTTAATGTTCCTTCTTGAAAATACATATGAGTGTTTCATCCTCTCTAAGTTCTAGATCGTCGTCACTTGTCTCCATGTTCAAGGTCGGCGTCGCTCTCTCTAAGTTCGAGGTCAACATCGCTATATCCAAGTTTAAAGTCGTTGCGCTCTCTACAATTTTGAGGTCATCGTTCTCTCCAAGTTCAAGTTCGTCATTGTTCTCCATAAGTTTCAGTCGTTGGTTTTCTCTCCAAGTTCGAGGTCATTGTTGCTCTCTCCAATTTTGAGGTTATCACGTTCTCTCCAAGTTTGAGATATCGCCGCTCTTAACAATTTCAAGGTCACTTCCACTACTCTCTCCTAATTCGAGGTTGTCGTTGCCTTCTCGAAGTTCGAGATTGTCGCCCTCTCTACAATTTTGAGGTTATCGCCTCTCCAAGTTCGAGGTCGTGTTTCCATCTTCTCCAAGTTCGGACGTTGTTGCTTCATCTCCTCTCCAAGTTCTGACAATTGTGCTTTGTCTCCAAGTTCTCACGACGACTGCGCTTCATCTCTAAGTTTTGATGTTGCGCTTCGTCTCCAAGATCTAACGATGTTGCATCGTGTCTCCCAAGTTCGAACGTTGTTGATATTTGGATCGTTCTTTGACTTGTTGATCTTCTTGGATGATCGGTCTTTGACTTGTTGATCATGGGATCGGTCGTTGACTTGCTGATCTTTTGGTATGGTTCACTTGAAGAACACGATGTGTGTTATTTATGTTTGAGCGATTGACTTGAAGAATGTGATGCGTTCTTCGTAGTTGATCGTCTGTTGATAGAATTGCCATCTTGACTTGAAGAACGGATGCATGTTCTTCGTATTTTTTTGCTTGTTTGTGGAATCGCTTGAACTTAGAAGTGATTTTGGATTTAGAAGGCCATTTGATCTTTGGAAGCTTGGAAAGTCTTCAACTTTGTTGAATTATTTCTAAGTTTCAAACTTCTGCCTTTGAAAATGGATGGGAGCCTCTCTATTTATAGAGCTTTGGACTTGTCTTACATGGATTTTGGTCTATCCGTCGGGATTTGGACTTTCATGTTTGGGCTCACTAACTGAACTTGGGTCTTATTTAATTTTGACCCAGCTTTAAAATAAAACCAACTTTTGTTCCAATTTAATTTTGAGAAATATTGTCTCAAAATTTAATTTAATTTTCTCGTTAAATTTTGGATAATGAAGTGTCAATTGATGAAATTACAAAAATGTCAATGAATTCTGAAAATTACAAAAAATACGCTTGAATGCCAAAGAGACGGCCTATGAGCTCTTACAACTCTTCATCAAGTAATCACATCCAAACCAGTTTTGTAATCCCTCAAAATAATCACTTATTTTTCATCCCTCAAAATAATAAGTCATTTTCTAACTCCTCAAAATAACATTTCATTTCTAACTCTTCATGCAACACCTCGTGAGATGTTCCTAAAATCATTTGATGATCCTTATAACTTATAGTTTCCTTAGAGATATTGTACTTTTTATCAATAATTTTTTATGCCCACCTACGTCCATATGTCATAAGTGGACACAAAAATTAATATACACATTCATTATGAACTTTGCACTTATTTTAACACAAAGTTGTATTACATGGTTTGATTATATTTTAATAATTAAAGTTTATATATCGAAAGGGTTGGTAGTGCGTTGGCTTCATTGTTTGATACTAATTCAGCTCAATACCACGTCACTAGTTTGATCCTGAAAATCTAGTGTCCTAGTTTTTATTTTTAACAGGCAATTAAAAAACTCCGTTTAGATTAAAGTTAGCTTCAAACTTATTATAATTATCAATTTACTAAGACATTTAAAGTAGAGGTGATTTCAGTTTGTTTTTCTCGGTTTTGTGTCAAACCGACAACCAAACCAATATCCTCAGTTTTTTAATAATTTAGTTCAAACCGATGTTTAATAAAGCACAAAATCATTGGTTTGATTTTTATTTGATTCGGTTTGGTTTTATTTCATTAAGAATTTGATTTATTTTACAATTTTTTGTCTCGTTTTCAATTTGTTTTTAATTTGATTCTAAATACTTTTATTTTATTGACTAAAAACAACATTTTCTATCCATATCACTACCTCATATTTCACATTTAAATTTGTTATTCCATATAATCTAAATATCAATATAATTTTTTTTTTTTGGTATTTATATATTCGGTTTCGTTCGATTTTTTATTGGTTCTTCCATCAGAGTTGAAACAAATCAATATATTTTGGTTTTTTAAAAGACCAATAATCTAATATTGTTCTAAAAATTCGAACCAATCCATTAAATCGATTCAATTTAGTTAGTTTTCAAAATTTTCAACCCTTGAAGGTACAATGACTAAATTAAGAAGAAACTTGAGTCAAAAATCTAACTATAGTAGGTAATGATCATTAAATTTAAATGGGGAGATACTTGTTAATATATTAATACTTAATATTTTCAAGACCATGACTGTAGTGTTGAACTGAAATGCTAACAAACAATGAAAATAGTTGTGAGTTCAAATGTATCATATATATATATATATATATATATATATTTTTTTTTTTTTCTTTTTTTTTTTTTTTTTTTTTAAGGCCGTTGGATTATTTTATTTTATTTTATTTTACTTCACTTTTTTTTTTTTACTTGGGCTGTGGGATGGATGCTTTAGAATTCTACTTGCTTTTTCATTTTTTTTATAAATTAATTTAAAATTTTATAATAATTTGTAATTCTGAATTTCAAAAATATATAAAACTTTTAAACAATTTTTTATATATTTTTTCCGGGATGGATACTTGCTTTTTTTAACATTAGGTTTAGTTCATTTGTATTTAAAAAAGGAAAATATATTTTATATATTTGATTTTTTTTTTTTTAACCAAGTTTCCATCGTAATTATTTTTAAAGCATACTCTTGTTTGAAAGCTATTCAGTTTTATTGATTGTTTCAAAAATTAGATTTGCTTTCTCATGATTTGTCACAACTGTTTTTCTATTTTTCTATTTTTCTAAATTTACTATTTGAAATTAAATCATATTCAAAATAACTTTGCTTTATAAAATATTGAAAAAAATAGAGAATAAAAATAAAGAAGCTTATGAGAAAAAGTAATGTTCACAAACTTAGTTTTATTTCAAATCAAATACTAAAATAGATGGATTTATATGATTGTCACTTTTGTTTAGGGTAAATATTAATTTGGGAAATTTTATTTTCACTTTTGTGTATGTTTTAAAATTGAACTCTTTAATTCTGACGTATAAATAATGTTTATTTTTTGTCTTTAGCTTTAGAATCTAGTTTTAATTTAATTATATTTCAAAAAAATGATCAATTTTACCCATAACGTTTCAATAATGCTCAGTTATAAAAAAGAAGAATTTATAAATCATTTTCTAATTACATGCAAACGAGCAATTATAACTACTCAAAATAATTACTCATTTGTAATCACTTGAATAACTCCACATTTCTATTCATTCGTTTCTAAATCACTTAAAATAATTTCTCACTTTAAAATCATCTGAATTTTTGTGTCCACCTATATGCATTATTAATTTAAATGTAGATTAATATTTGATTAATAATTACCGAAAGGATTGATGGCGTGTTTGTTATATTGTTTGGTGGTAATTCAATTCAACTCTTCATTGCGGGTTCGATCTTGGAATCGATAGGAACAAAACCCACAACTTAAGGACTAAAAATGTAATTTTTCCTATTATTTTTATCTATGAACTTTGCACTTTATTCTATTTTTGTCTCAAAACTTTCAAAATTCAACTTTTGTCTTTGAACTTTAAAGTTTGTTCTATTTTAGTCTTTGCAATTTTTATTTTATTCCATTTCTATCTTAAACTTAACCAAAAAAAAAACTAAAATTAAAATTTTGAAATTTTAAGAACTAAAATGAAACAAATCTCAAAATTTGAGAACTAAAATTGAATTTTCAAAAATTTAAAGACCAAAATAAAACAAAACTCAACGTTGAAGGAACCAAAATAATATTTAAGGAAATTGTATATATATATGAAAATAATATTTATAAGTTTATTTCCAAAAATAAAAATCAAATGATTACCAAAGAAATTATAAATACAAGTGCTAGATGAACACATGAAAAGAAGAGTAGTAGTTCAACAGTATTAGTGTTCATCTTTTGACTAAGAGTTGAGTTGATAGATTCGAGTTCCCACGTCCATTGTACCTCAAAAAAAAAGTCCATTGAAACTCAAATTTTGGATTCAACCAAATTCAATTTAGTAGAAGGAATAGCAACGTAATTGAACAAAACCCTCCTACATAATTCACTTATGCATGAATTGCATAGTTTAGCATAAATTGTAATGGATTTAAATTTATAAACACTTATGCAAGATTTTTTAACATCTAAATGTCGTAAGGTAAGTTCATACGTTGCATAAGAATATTGGAAGTATATATTTAGGAATATAAATAAACAAAATAAATAATAAAACACCTAATTAATTACACTTTCAACAAATTAATAACAGATCACTACCCCAAGAAGCAAATTAAAAGGAGTTTGTGTTTCTTTTTTTTTTCTCTCAATAATTATGATATGTTTTCTTCTAAATAATATAATGTTAAAGATGGTTTCCACATGGGAAAGTGGTTCAATTATTTCAAGACATGGGGCTGTGGTTTGTCTCATTTCTCCCTTCCCTCTATTGACAATACCCCTCTTTTGTAGACACAACTCTACAATTTTCATTTCAATTTATAATTGCCAGATAATAATAGAAAAGAGTGTTAAACATCAATCATCCATCAAATTCATATAAAACTCAAAAACAAAACTAATCTAATACTTAATTATCTCAACCACACCTAAAACCAATCTTAAAATAAAAAGATTTAACTTCTTTTTTTTGAAAGATACTAATATATTAAGAAAAAGTTTACAAGGAGTTACAAAAAAAACTCTCTAGTTTAGAGCAATAGAACGTATGTATCGTAATAAATGAAAATAAACGATTTAGTACACAAGAATGCAAAATTGTGGAGTGTTTATTTTGAGTGTTTAGAAATGAGGAGTTATTTTGAGTGATTATAAAGAAGAAATTGTAATGATAGCTCGTTTCTATAAGATTTTTAAAGAGTAATTATAAAAGCTCGTTTATAAAATTTTCATAAAGACTCAAAACAAACACCAACTTTCAATTCTATGCTTCTAGCCATCTTCCAAGGTTCTAGGGTTCCTTTCACGCCAAATACACCACAAAATATCAATAGTAAAGTTTGTGTAGAATAGCTGAAGATACTTTGAAACAATTTTTCTTTATGATTATTATTAATTCATTATTAATTATGAATCACATTTTATTTTATTTTTTCAAATAAGTTAAATTAAATTGTATTTACCTTAGGTTAATTAATTAGAATTTTCCTTACCATTAGATTTGTGTTTTATAGAGTACTATATAAATTCATATAAGTTTCTTATTCTTTGAAAGAGAATTAAATAACCATCATTTATACCTTTTTAAAGTTTCACTTGATTAATTGCGACAAATTTTGAATGAAACCCATTTCAATAATTTGGATAGTAGAAGTAGAGCTAGTTCTTGAACCGTTTTATATCATATCAATGTATCATTCTTTTCTTCTCCATCCTTCTTGTTTATTTATTTTTTCATCTTCATATTTGATATTCTTATATTGGTTTTAATTTAAGAGAAATGAAGTTAGATTTGTGAACACTCATCAACTCTACTTCACTATTTTTCTTTTTAATAATTTGAAGTAGAATTTGAACTCCTCTTCTTTTAAGGTCATTTCACTATTTTCTTCCAAATCCCTTTTACTCAACTATTCTGATTTCTGTATAAAGATCTTTGAAAAGATTGTTTAATTACAAACCAAAACAACAACCATAATAAATAGTAATGACTGTCTCTCCTTCAAATTTTCCACCAAAAAAAAAAAAAACCAAAGTTCTGTTTCTTTACCTGATGAACATGGAAAGAAAGAGAAACTTTTGAGAAATTCTTCCACAGAACTCAGAAATAGAAAAAGATAAGAAAATGGCAAAAGAGAAGCCCTTTTACTCTCATTTTCTTCATATTTTTCATTTATTTATTCTAAAATCTATCCCTAATTGACCATCAAGAAATCATCAAATAATCCCATTTACTTCAATTTCTCACATACAATAATAAAAAGATCAGATCTTCAGTATTAAAATCCCCAAAATAGAAAACCCACAAAAAGTTTACCACAAATCTCCACTGGTTGTTGCCAAACTCACTTTCTCCTTGCAATGAAATATTCTAAATTTAACATGGAAAGAGAGATGAATTCAAATTATCAGTACACAGAAAGATCATACACATATCATCATAAAATATTTACCTTAATTTGGTGAATTCAAATAGAAAGAAAAAAGAAATAGAGAAATTAAGAAGACGCTTACAGTACATGGTACTAAAATTCATATAGAAAATTATATCAATGCTGTGTTCTTGTTCATCTTCAAGTTGCACCTTCTTGATTTGAATTTGTAATCTTTTGTTTAGGCCTTTTCCTCTTCTTTTCATAGCTAACCCCTCGTGCCTTAGCTTGAAAATCACGAACTTCCCTTAAATAAAGCCGAACCGCTCTAGCTCCGAACGGGTTGGCCTCCGGTCGGCCGCCGTTTTCTTCGAAGGCTGCCCGGAGGCGGCCTATGAGGGCGTCGAGGCTGCCCCAGGCCTGCCTGAGCGGGCAGGGGCAGGGGGCGGGCGGGTTGGGTAGGCCAAAAAACGGGCAGGTCTGGTTGTGGACTTTGGTCTTCCCGAACTGGTCTAAGTAGCGGAGAAACTCCAGCACGTGAGCGCCGCTGCATAGAGGCAGAGCTAACGGCGGCCGGTGGTTGCGGAGGTACTGACAGAACGTGTTCCAATCTCGCCGCTTTTGATTCTCGTACCGGCTTGGCGTTGAGGCGGCGGCCGTGGCGCTGCTGGTCGTGGCGGCGGCTGAGGTGGCACTGTCGTAAGTGTTGAGACTGGATGATGATTCTGAGAACAAATCCATGGAAGAAAAAGAAAAACCCTAACAAAAACAAAAAAATCAAACAAACAAGAAAAAGAAGTGAAATATAAAGATTAGATTTTTAAGTTAAGGGATGAGGAAAGATGTCATCTTTTAGGGTTTAGAAGAGATCCCACTTAAAAAATTAGGGCTTTTTTTTCAAAAGGGCATAGCTAGAATTAGAAAACCCCAAATAAAGAGAGAAAAATAAAAAGTGGGTTGTGCATGGCATGAAGAGAAGAATGAAAATAAGAAAATGAAGTGAAAAAAAAAAAGAAATTGATCATATTATATAAATGAAGAAGTGGGTGTTGTTCATGTTTGTTACCAAAAGGGGGAGCTTTAGATTATTTATCTTTTTTTCAGGTGAGAAAAAGAGAGAGAAAACTAAGAGTTGAAATGATGAAGGGAACAGTAAGAGCCAAATGAAGATTATAAGATGACAAGTTTTAGCAGTGAAAAGAGTTGATGGTGACCATTGCTTAAAGGACATTTGGTGCTGTCCCCCACTCACTCTTTCGCGCGTCTAAATTACGCACTACTTTCTCTTCTTCGATTATTGGGCTTCCCACTTTTTTTTTTTTTTTTTTTATTTGTTCAAGTTCAAGGATTTAATTAATAAAAATCGATTCATATCTCATGTGTTTGGATTTGGTACAACACAATCGAGTACAGTGGGGTAGAATGTAATTTACTACTTCTTTCTAGATTAGTATTAGTAGTCACTATCCAAAAGAGAGGGGTGGATACCAATGGTAGGAAGGACTTGAAACTAATATGCATATTATTAAGGATTATAGAGTGACTATTAAGGCTTAGAAAAATGCTCTATTATCTGATTTTGTCTCTTTTTTCAGGTGTGCGAATTCTAGTGAATGTTTATGGGAAGAAATCATTTCTAGAGTATCGAGAAACGATCTTCCTAAAGTCATGATTGTGATTTGACAACTTTGGAGATTCCGCAATTCTGTTTTCCATCATAATTCTGATTGATCGAGTGACAAGTTGTCTTATCAAATTTCTAACGCCTTCCTTTCTTTTGTAGGAAAGGGGATCAAACGGCCGAATGGGGATCTCGTGGATGTGGAGGGGGCCTCCAAAAGGGGAGGTAGGAGCTGAATGTGGATGGCTCATGGAATGAGCGGTCCGGTTTTGGTGGTGTGGGTTGGATTGTTCGTGATGATCGTGGCTCTCCTCTGATGATCGGGCCGCGAAAGAACATTAAGGCTTCGCCAGCTATTATGATGGAAGGGCTGGCAATGAAAGAGGGGTTGAAACATGTGCGGGATGCGATCAAAGGCCCTCTCCCTTTTATGTTGGTGGAATCTGATTCTCGTAAACATTATTAATGGGGTTTTCCAAGATTTCTCTAAGCTCAACAATATTGTTGAGGATGTTTTTTATTTCTTTCCTCAGTTCTAGAGGATTTCGTTTTCTTTTTATAAGCAATGTTGTAACCGAGTAGTGGATTTGATGGGTAACCCTCTGGTGATGCCTAACTCTCATTTTTTGTCTTTTGATGATTCTGGTTTGGATAGTGACCAAGCTTGTCTGGTGTGGAGGGAGTTTCTCCCGCAGGAGGCGGTTGCTTTGTTGTTGTTAGAGTTTTCTGGCTCTTGTTTCGGGGTTTATATGATATAGTTTCTTTCAAAAAAAAAGTTGTGTAGTCATTATGGTAATTATCTATTGATTCAAGAATTGATGGGTACTAGTCGTTTGACGTGAAGTTTGGTTAACTTGGGTTAATCAATTCATATGATTATGGTGGAAGAGTTTCAATTAATATATCTCATTTGAATAATAATTTTTGTGGAGGAATCGTTTAGAAATGAGTATTTATAAAATGATTATAAATAGATTATCATAAATGAGTGATTAGAAATAAATGATTATTTTTAATAGTTAGAAATAAGTGATTAAAAGTGAATTATTATTATTAAAAGTGAAAAGTTGTTTATAATCAAACAACTCAATTCTCTTATCAATAAAAAAACACACCATAAATTATATATTCTTTTCACTAATCTTTCATAAAAAAAAACAAACACCCTATATGTAATTTTTTTTGTATTAAGAATGTAATTAAGTTCAGATCTTTAAATCTTCAAATATTGTGTTAGTTAAAAATGTAACAAAAGAAATAACAGATTAAATTATTCTTGAAATTTTAGCGGTACTATAAC
>JBBMEG010071011.1:0-13122 GCA_037832605.1 Cyclanthera cordifolia | reverse complement strand
CTATTTTTATCTCACAACCTCACTCTTTAGGAAATGGGATGTCTTGGATGATTTTGGATGACTTGCCAACAAAGGGTACCCACCTATTTATAGTACTCATAAACTTGGGCTCAAAGCAAAAATTTATGGTCACAATTTTGCCACATTTTTTCCTTTGTGACAAGTAAATCAAATGGCTTTAGTTTTGCCATATCTTGCCTTCGGAGAAAGTGCAAAGAAATATCTAGATTTTCAAACTTTCTACAAAGGAGAAACACTCTCTATTTTTATCTCACAATCTCACTCTTTAGGAAATGGGATGTCTTGGATGATTTTGGATGACTTGCCAACAAAGGGTACCCACCTATTTATAGTACTCATAAACTTGTGCTCTTAGCAAAAATTTATGGTCACAATTTTGCTACATTTTTCCCTTTGTCACAAGTAAATCAAATGACTTTAGTTTTGCCATATCTTGCCTTCGGAGAAAGTGCAAAGAAATATCTAGATTTTTCTTTGACATCAAAGTGTGTAGTTGGTTCTAGGCTTTTCCATTTTTTTTATTTTTAACAGAGACGTATGTCTTACATTCACAGGAATCTAAGAACTTGTAACAAACCCGAAATTTACTATTAACAAAAATTAGTTTTATTTTTCAAATTGTAATAGTTTGAAAATCCTTACTGATTTTGTTTATTAATTAAAAGGAAGAATAAATTATTCCGTTAAAAATTAATTAAATTAAAATCACGAGTTTTTAAGTAATTATTTATTAATTTTATCGGTGGCTTAAATTAAATTATAATTGATTAAATGTTTGTTTATATAAATAAAATTGAGTTATTCCAAGAAGGTTGGG
This sequence comes from Cyclanthera cordifolia, assembly GCA_037832605.1. NCBI lineage: Eukaryota > Viridiplantae > Streptophyta > Magnoliopsida > Cucurbitales > Cucurbitaceae > Cyclanthera > Cyclanthera cordifolia. The sequence goes on along the minus strand of JBBMEG010071011.1, from coordinate 12,284 downwards.
GTTAAAACCCATTCCAAAACCCCCTCTTCTACTTTCCATAACCACTTGAAACAAACACTCTCAATCTTTAATTTTAATTTGATTTTCGACCTTAATCAAAATCATTAACTCTCTCTTCCCTCCTACAAATTTGTGGACCCTTCCCCTCAACTCTCCTTCTCTTTCTCGTTTTTTCCCTCTTCTCCCATGTCTTCTTCCTCTTATTTCCAACCACCAGCGCAAGCAGCCGCCACCTCGACGCCGCCATCCAGCACTGGCACGTTCGCGCCATCAGCCTCGCTGCGCCACTAGCGAAAGCGTGAGCCAAGAGCTCGCCCAGATCTGCCTCGAGACCGCGACCACCGCTGTCGAGCCGCCGCTTGTCGGTTCCGTCGACCACCACGTCATTCCGGCATGTGGTTTCGTGAGGTGAGATGTTTCCTTTTCTTAAGTTGGGTTGAAGAACTCCATTAATGAAGGTTTGAGTAGTGTTTTTAGCCGAGAAACCAAATGTTGAAGGAGACAAAGTGGGACCCCTTATAATTATTTTGGCTAAAATATATTAAATTTAATATATTGTAAATGTGGAACATGTGGTTTTACTTTCCTAAAATTATAAATTTATATTTATATTTAAGTCAAATTTAAATGGTGTTGAAATCTATTATAAGAATAATTGTTGTTATTTTATTTGAGAAATTGATTATTTTTTGCTTTGTAAGACCCCCTTTCACTATTTGACCAGATTTTGCCATCTTTGACCGGTCAATCGAGTTGACCGGGCCGCGAGTCCCGAAAATACGTTTTTCAAAGTTAGGTCTTTATTACTAAATTTAACGTCCTGAATCCATTTTCGAGAGTTTAAGATGCTAGTTTTGACCCGCTAAATTGTTAAGACTCCGTTCATGAGCTAGTGTTTACCGAACGTTGGCTTGGAGCATAGAAGCTCACTCGTGGGATCGCTTAAGGTAAAGGAAACATATCCTTAACTAGAGATCTTGTGGTTTAATACATGAATGTACTGAAATAGGATGTCTCATGTGATGATTGCTTAGTTGATTAATGCTTGTATGATTTGTGATGTTTGGTTTGGTACTAGCTCTCTGAGATGGAATTGAAAGTGCAATTTTATGTGAATATATGGCTGTATGAATTTTTGATGATTCTGTTTTGGATTTTTACTCGGGTACCCATAACCTATTTTTAGAGTTTTTGAACTTAATGACAGTTAAATCTTTTATTGGAATATTTTGTTTTTAAGAACATGCCCACGTCATCTTAGTGTTAAAAAGTAATGCATTATGGTAAAAGACCTAGGTTTAGACTCATAGTTTGGGTCGGGTCTTTACAGAACTAGCTTCGATGAGTCAACTTTATTAGAGATACTTACAAGATTGAGTCAAATAACCAAGATACAAAACAACTATTATAAGATCTAACAAAATTGCCCAACTAGAAATTACATAATCCAATTAAGAAGAAAGGGAAAAAGGAAAAGAAAACACCTATTAAAGAAATCAGGACTTACGAAGAGTTTATTCCACTTTGTTGAAGTTTTTCCAACATTCAATGCCTCCAAGAAACCTTCAATATCAATAGCTCCAAATATATCCATACCTTGCTTCAAGCCCAATGCTTCAAGGTCGGGAGAGAACTACACCAAGGGAAATGAAATCGGTGAACTTTTAACCAAGAGGATCCAAAACCACGTTGAACCAACACCAAAAATCTGCCCAAACCGCGCCGGCTAGGGCGATGCTGTAGTAAAAACTGAGAACCCATATTTTAGGGTTCTCCTCCTTCTCTTTCTTGGCAAAATTTGGGGGGAGGCCTATCGCCCTTTGCTTCTTTCTCTGTCTTGACTGAGTAAAGACCCAAAAGCCCTTCTTCCTTTTTTTTTTTTTTCCTCAAACCACCATTTTGAACTTTAGTAATTTCACTTGGAAAATTCTCTAAACACAATTAGAGACACGAATAGCAATTTCTTTATGAATTTGTAATATGTATCAAAATGTTTGATTAAAGGAGATGCAAGACCACTAATTTATAAGAGATAAAATGAGTGTATTAGAATAAAATAAAATTGGAAACACTTGATAATTTGTTTGATAGTTTCAAAACCTCTTTTAACTAATCAAGTTGTTTAATCAACTAATCCTCTACTTAATTTAAACTAAACTAATTTAATATTAACTATGTATTCTAATTAATTGATGCAACAATAATGATGGTTATATTAATTCAACAAACCTAATTAAAGTGTAGACCATTATTTAACAATTTTATTTTTAAAACATTCAACTAGATTTTAAATTGGATTTTCAAAATATGATTTTGATTTACTTAATAAACAATGGATTGGTTAGTGAAATATTCAAATTTGCTATCAATTGGACTTTAAAATTACGATTCCTATTTACCTAATAAACTATAGTTTGATTTTCAAAATATTAAAGTAGATTTTAATTAGACTTTAAAATTTTGATTTTGATTTTCTAAATAAACTATTGATTGATTAATAAAATATTCAAAATAGCTATTAATTGGAATTGAAAATTGTGGTTTCCATTTACCAGTAACTATAGTTTGATTCTTAAAATATTCCAGTAGATTTTCAATTGAACTTTAAAAATATGATTTTAATTACTGAATAAACTATGTAATGATTATTAAATTATTTAAATTACATATCAATTGGATTTTTTTTTATTTACCTAACAAATTATGATTGATTTTTAAAGTATTCAACTAGATTTAGTATTGGACATTGAAAATCTAGTTTTGATCTACTAAATACACCATGATTAATTATTTAAACATTTTAATTAAGTACCTTATAGACTAAAAAATTATGATTTCCATTTATCTAATAAGCTATAATTTTGTTTTTAAAATATTTAAACAGATTTTCGGTTAGACTTTGAAAATATGACTTTCATATACTAATTAAACAATGAATTGATTATTAAAATATTAAAATAAACTCTCAATTCGACTTAAAAATTATAAATTCTAATGACCCAATAAGTTTTAGATTGATTTTTTAAATATTCAACTAGATTTGAAATGAGGCTTTGAAATTAGAGGTTTTTGCACAATTAACCAAAATTATGAAACTAATTAAGATAGTAGTCACATTTTAAACTATTAACAAACTAATTCATACATTTACAAAATAAGAAAAACATTATTTAATAAAATACCATAATAACCTCAATTCAATACAAGTTAAATGAAAATAAAAAAATAAACATTCACACCAAACCTCCATCCATGGCTGCCGTAGAAGAAATCTCTCCCTCATCTCGCCGGGTAACATTCACACAAAAATCTCCATGGACGCTGGTGAAGGAAATTTTATTCCACTGCAACCACTTCTTCTTAAAACGTTTCCATTGAGATTTGTCAATCGACCAAATCTCCATTGTCGGCGTTGGGAAGAAATCAAGCTTTATCGTGGTTGAGAGGTCTCACCATCGAGAAGAAAGTCAAAAACGACATGGATCTCATTGTTGTCTCCCCATCACTGTCTCTCTACTACGCCGATGAAGGATGATTTCTTCTAAAACCATGCACTAGCGATCGATATTGTGAAGTTGAGATTTGCAGCGGTCGTTTGTTATGTTTAAAACGAAACACTAAATTGAAGATGATTTTAATTAAAAAATGCAAAGTGGTATTATGATAATACAATATTACAAATATACTTAGTTGAAATACACAGACAACATCAAATTTCATTCGACTTCATATACAACGTCTAGTATATGACTTGATATTAGTATTATATACATGGATCAACAAATTAGTAGTATTATAATACATAATTATATATACACACAAAATTACATATATATATTTAGTTGTAATACATTATAGTAATTAATTATGTGGTATTTTGATATGTACCATAAAGAAGGATAAAGATTTCACAATATATTATAATACCTATTAAATATATGTATGATTATTGTAATAAAGTATTAGTATTATACAACAACTAATAAAAACCGGTATTACTTTTAGTGCGGTAACATAATACTCTAACTCTAAGGAAGTTAGAAAGATGAATATTTATAATACTATTATTATGATTATAATATCATGTCATAGGTATAATAATAGATGTGTTAATTAATATAGAATATCATAACACAACACTACAACAAAAGAGGGAATATGTGACAGGTAATCCAAATTAAATTTGAAAACGCGAATATAAGGTGTCGGTCATTTTTGGTGTCGGTCAATTGTTGTCGGTCTGGTCAATCGGTGTCGGTCTGTCATACACCAAATGTGATCGACACTACATTTTTAAAATAGGTTACTCTTGGTGTCAGTCAGAACGACATCAATTGTGATCAACACCAAAAGTTTAAAATCAGCTACTTTTGGTGTCGGTCTGACCAACACCAATTGACCAGACTGACACCAAATATTTTGCATTTATTCTAACCTGAGAGCCTTCTTGATCTTCTTTTCGTTTCATATTTTCTCTTCTTTCTTCTTCCCACTCTTTTCCATTTACCTGGTCGAGTCCCCTGTTTCCCAAACCCTTATCTTCTTCTTCTTCATCTCATAAACCCTCACAAATCACCATTTTTTAACTTCTTCATCTCAAAACCTCAAAAAATTCTTCATATTTCTCATCTTCTTCATCATAAACTACATACTCCCTCACCCATATTTTCTTTTCTTTCTCATTTTCATCTCAAATCTTTCTTTTCTTTCTTTCAAATCTCAAAAAATCTACATTTCTCCATTTCTTTTATCCTCCCTCGTCAAAACTTCTTATTTTCTCTTTTTACAACTTTTTGAAAGGATCGGAGGCTCTTCTCTTCCACCTCCTACAATTCAAAGGTAAGAATGCATTTTATTAGGAATTTGTTGGTGGGTTTGATTATATGTTTTCAATAATTTTATTTATTTTGTATTCTTAAATATATATGAGTTATATGAGTTTTTTTTTTAATCTATGAATATTTTTTTTTTACCAAATACGTTCTAAATTTCTATTATAATTAATGACTAATTTTTTGAATGGTAACATGATGTAGCTTTGATCATTTCTCTTTTATATCTTAGATTTGAACTATAAAACATATATGTACGAAATATCTTTAAAAGTAGGTGGCTTAAATATTTATGTTTGGATTTTTACCTTGTGTGTAGATATAATTTTAGATGAGATATGGACAAGTTGTGGATGCTTAAGAATCGAATGTCACAAGAATATAGTTTAGGAGTTGAGACTTTTATAGAAAATGTGTTACGACATTGCAAATGGTCAAATGTTGTTTGTTGTCCATGTTTGAAATGTGTGAATATCAAGTACTAAAATGTGAATGTTGTAAGAGACCATTTATTTGTATCGATCAAAGTTATGACACATGTATTTGACATGAATAATCTATATTGAGGAAAAGAAGAAATATTGAAAGTGTTATAATCGATCAAATTATAGATGAGGATTTGGATGACCAAATATGAATGTTTGAGACTGCACACGATTATTTTAACGAAAAATTGCCATTATTTGAGCAATCATTAGATGATGCCAATAAACCATTATACCAAAATTGTAATGATTTTACTAAGATATCTGCATTAATTAAGCTTTATAATTTGAAAGCAAAGTTCGGATGGAGTGATAAGAGTTTCATAGAGTTGTTAAAACTATTGAGCATTATATTGCCTTGTCCTAATGAAATTCCGATATATATTCACCTATTATGCCAATAATGTTTTAAGTACATTAGGAATGAATTATGAAAAGATTCATGCCTGTACCAATGACTATTGTTTATATCGAAAAGAACTCGCTCATGCCGAACTATGACCTACACGTGGAACATCAAGATGGAATGTTCGGAAGAATGTGCAAATATGGGGAAAAATATTCCAGTAAAAGCCACGTGGTATTTCTCTCCCATCCCAAGATTTGAACAAATGTTTCGAAGTAAATAAACTTCCAAATTATTGACCTGGCATGCTACTGACCGTTAGGTCGATGGGTATATAAGACATCCAGCCGACACACTCTCATGGAAACAAATAGATGAAAGATGGCCCAAATTTAGTTTAGAATCGAGGAATCTTCGTCTAGCTTTATCAACAGATGGTGTAAATCCAAAGGAGACTAAAGTACTAGATATTGTTGTTTGCCAGTGATGTTGGTGACTTACAATCTACCTCCATGGTTGTGCATGAAGCGTAAATACTTGATGTTAAATGCATTAGTTTCTGGACCTAAACAACCAGGAAATAACATAGATGTCTATTTAGCTCCAATAGTTGACGAATATCTAAAAATGCTATGAAATAGAGGCATTGAATGTTTTGATGCACACCGTCAACAACTTTTCACCTTGGAAACTCTTTTGTTGTGAATGATTAATGATTTTTCTGCATACGGTAATTTGTGGGAGTGTACTATAAAAAGATGCATACCTTGGACATCGAAGATATGGATGGAGTACGAATTGAATGGGCAAACATCATAGGTAGATTTTTATTAGTAAACAAAGATTATTTATTGTAAAATATTTATGATATTGTTTGTATATATGACGTATTTTCTGGCCAGACAAAGTCTCTATATATTGTGTAGTTTGATTTCTGGTAGGATATTAGTTTCATTTTTGGAATTTACAAGATTAACAGATTTTTTTTGTAATCTTAATGTTACGTCGTTATGTTGCCGAAATTTCAGTTAATTTAACAAAAGTTAGAAGTTAAATTGAATTTAAATATGAGTTTAAAGGTGAATAAATACTAGGTAACATTTTGGTGATTTGACATTTTCAAGGCATTTTATTGTATTATATTTCCCTTGAAATAGACAAATCATCACTTAGTTTTTTTTATACAAGTTTTGAGACTTTTAATGTTGGGCACAAATGATGACGGGCTAGACCAACATGATCAACAAAAAAAAGATATTATGTTAGTTAGCATTTAATAATAAAGAGCGATTTTTAAATGACGACACGCGGGACCCACATAAACAATTTTTTTTTAAAAATTAAAAAAATTTTACTTTTAATGTCGAGCACAAAAAAGTTTAAAATCGACACCATTTAGAATTGGTGTCGGTTTTGGAGCGGCATCTATTGCTTTTGGTATCGGTCATGACCGACACCATATATATTAGTGTCAGTCAAAAACTGACTTCTTTTACCATAGTGTTGATTTTTTACCGACGCCATATAGAATTGGTGTCTGTCATGACGGACACAAAAAGCCTTTGGTGTCGCTCACTTGCGTGACACCAAGGTCTTTCGATGTCGGTTCTGGCCTGTCACTAAATGTGCTTGTCATTAAATGTCTTAATGTCACCTGTATTGATAACGATCATATGCCCGACACCGTTTGTGAAAGGTGTCGGCATATGCCTGTCAATAAATCTCTCTACTAGTGCACTATGCAATAATATTGTATGATAATACAATAATATAATACCATATTATATTATTATAATACTCTATAATTTTATTTTCATATTTATGTTTCAACTCTATGATATTAGGGTTTATTGTTGAGAAAATCAGAGACGGTAATATGAACTGAAAGAGTAAAAAACATAACCCTAAAGATCCAAAAGTTGAAGAAGGGCAATGTCGACATTAATTAATTATTATTATCATTAATTTTAATTGAATAAATATTATTGCTTATAGTTTGAAATTTGAATACAATTATAAATATTATCTAAAACTTGAATATCTACATAATTTCTCTTGAAAATATGGTTTTGATTTATTAAATAAACATTAGATTGATTTTTAAAATATTGAAACTAATAATCAATTTGACTTAAAAGTTATGGTTTCTATTTACATTAAAAACTTGAAAATAGAGTTTCGATTTATAAAACAAAACAAACTATAGATTGATTATTAAATTATTTAAATTAACTATCAATTAGACCTAAAAACTTTTGTTTTTATTTACCAAATAAACAATGAATTGATTTTTGAATTATTAAACAAAAATTTCAAGGGAACTTTATATACATAGCCAACTAGAGACTAATTATTACATTTCTGCTAAAAAATGAATTTATGCAAGCATGTTTCTGCAATTTTCTGCATTTATTAGTATATAGGTTTTTACATAAATACCCCTTTATACTGTTATAGATTTTTTTAAAACCAAAAAAATATTTTCCATAAAATGAAAATAACTACCATACACGTAGCAACTCATTTACAATTCCCCTATTCTAGTGTTGTAGGGTAGTAAAATCCGCCGATTTCGTCAATCGAAGAAAGAAGAAGTTGTCGTCATTTTTCTTCTCAACGTTTCATCTTTAACAAGATTTTCTCCCACCGATTTTCACTTCCTCACCGATACATAGTGTATTTTTCTTCTCATCTAAAGATATTTTTTGATTTAATCTGAAAATAGTGCACCGGCGAGTTCTGTTTGTTTATACGGGAAATAGGGTTTCGTTGTTGAATCGTCTAAAAGGTAAGTTATTTTTATCGAAACTGATGGTTGTCGGAGATGGAAAAGGTTATATTGTCAATGTATTTCAGATATATTTATTAAGTATGTGATTCAAAAGTCTGTATTTCAGCGTCTTATTGGGGTTTTAGTATGAAGTTGTAATATGTTCAAAATTGTGTAAGATCCAGATAATGCATGGCTTACGGTGATCCAGATAATGCATGGCTTACGGTATTATTGAATAATACGGTTCAAAATTGTTCAACATGTATAGGACACTATTATTGAATAATACGTCAATAAAACAATTGAAACATACTTACGATATAACCAAATAAAAGAGAGAGAAAGAAAGAACATGACTTACTCATTTAGAAGATGAAAACTCAGACTACTACAAAATTCAAAAAAAACAAAGAAACACATAAAAAGTTTACTGAATACTAATAAGTAGACATAGGTATAAATATGATATTATTAATAGCATCATCACTACCTGACGAAAAGAAGAAGAAATTGCAGTGCGTCCAGAAAACAAAGTCAAAATAACAAATAAAAATAGAATAATTTTTTTTTAATTACATGATGATTTCTTTAGAAATATAATATACATGGTATTATTTAAAGGAAAGTAAATATCCTAATGACGAAACAAAGAATGGAAAAATGCAGAACGTGCAGTGACAGATTTAAAAAGAAACAAAGATGAAGCAACTTATTTTTGTAATACAATACTTATTTATGTATATATATATATATATACGTATAAACATGGTATTATCAACGAAAAATACACATTACCTATGCGAACCAGCTATTAAAAAACGTCCACAAAACACAAAAAAAGATAGATTTTGTAATGTTTTGACAGCTTCAAAAAAAACACAGAAAGAAGAAAGAAGATGGAGTTTGTGGTTAAAATAAAATTAAAAGAAATTAGGGATTAATCTTTAAAAGGAAAATGTTTAACATACATAGGCAAAGAATTACTGAAATAAAATCAGCATTCAATTAAAAATTAGTAATAAATTATACAAAAACTTGTCAAATAGGAAAACCAAAAAATTCTGTATAAGGTAATCAAGGGCAAAATAGTGATTCAAATTAAGTTCATTTATGTCTAAAAATTCATTTGAATATTCTTGCAATTAAAATCTATTTGGGATGAAAATATAATAATTATCCCCAATTGAATATCCATACTAAATACCCAATTTTCAATTAGACTATGAAAATATCGTTTCCATTTACTAAATAAACTGTGGTTTGATAATTAAAATATTCAAGATAACTATCAATTAGACTTTATATTATCGTTTCATTAACCTAAAAAACTATGGTTTGATTTTAAAAATATGCATCTAAATTTTAAATTGGACTTTGAAAATATGGTTTTGACTACTAAATAAATCTATGAATTGATTTTTAAAATAGGGAATTTAGTAGGGATATATTCAAGCTCAATATAAATTTTACATATGTATCCAAAATTAATTTAAATTACACAAATATTGATTTATTTATTTAATAATTATTTTACTTTTTAATAATCCCTAAATGCTCATTTCTTCAACCTTAAACCCTAGTTTTTTTTTTCAGCCCGTAGAATGTTACGCAGAAGATAGAAGATCGTCGCGGACGATCGGAGAAGAAAGGCTACAATTGTCGGAATATTCGCCGTCGTTGTCGTCGGGAAGATCCATCTCCGCCGCCGATGACTCATTCATCGATGTTTAATGTTTAATCTCCTTGATTTGCTCCAAAACATTTTCCCATATTGATGACGATGGCCGCTGCAAAAAAAACCCCTAATATTAGTCTGTAAAGAGTGATACATACAAGATGAAAAATACTTATACAATACCAACACGTATACTGTATTATATAATACCTTTTTGTTATATATATAATACTGATAGTTGATATTGTATTACAATAAGTTATATATTACTGTATTATGCTATAATTGCCATTTTGTAATGAAAAATACCAAATATAATACTTTATAGTATTGTTATTTTAAAAAAACATATGGTAATATAAACCTATTATCTACTACAATTTGGTATTGTTATTATGATACTAGTAACATAATATGTTTACTATAGTATAATAAATAACATACGTTTTTCTATAGTATTATAATATAATACCAAATATTTATTATATTATAAATACAATATTAATACAAACTCATATTGTTCAACAATACTAATTCTAGATTGATTATATTATAATAATACCTGCATATAAATACATTAACAACACATCGCATATTGAGTTTTGAACGGTATAATACATTGGTAAAGTGGATTTTTTATAGTATGATTTTTTGTGTTTAATACATACATAATACTTTATTAATATAATACCTAAAAAAAATACTTCTATTAACTACATTTTGTAATTAAAATCATCTTCAATCTAGGATTTATTTTCTTTTTGAATACAAGCTGCAGCTACCATTTTTATACAATTTTAAACTTTGAAATATTCTCACTGCTGTTATCATTGATCCTCGTCGCTGGTGAAGGTCAATTTCGACAACGATGGTGAAGGGCGACTTCGATGATGGTGATGAATGTCTAGTTCAACGGCAGCCATGTTGAAGCTCGATTTTGACGGTTGGAATGGTGTAGGTTTCCGATGGCTAGAATGGTGAAGCTTTCCAATGGCTGTGATGGTGGAGCTTTTCGACGGCGGCAATGGTGGAGCTTTCCGACGGTGCAATGATGGAGGCGTAGACGACAACACTAGAGGAGGTTGTCGATGGTAGTGAAGGTTGTCGACTTATGCTATATGAGTTCTTTTGTTTTAGTTTAAATTTCTTATTTTTAATTAAGGATATATAAGCTTTTCATAATATATGTTTTTCTATTTGATAAATATATGAATATTGTTGTTAATAGTTTAAAATTTGGATACCATTGTAATTAGATTATTAATATAAAATAAGTTCCAATTGGATTTAAAAATTATTGTTTCTATCAATTAAATTTTTAATTAGGCTTTGAAAATATTATTTTGATTTACTAAATAAAGTATGACTTGATTATTCAAATATTTAATTAACACAAAACAACACAAACAAAAAATTACTTGCAAAACGAAAATAAAATTCTCTCCGTGTGAGAGTAACATTTGTCTCCATTATGAAATATGAGTCTTGGATGAGAGGGCATAAGTTAGAAAAGGGATGGACATATGGAATGAGAGGTGGCAATATGTTGGGAAGGGAAAGAGGGGGCAAACTGATTTCTGATGAGGGGATGAGGAAGAGAGACGAGAAAGGAGAGAAAGTGGAATTCTTGGTGGCAGATGATGCGTTCAAGATTTCACCACAGGTGATCGGAAAACTACCTACCGCTGCAATTATGTCTTAGTTGATTGTGGAGGACAAATTGGCGTTGTTTATGGAAGATTAGAGGGGCATTGATTATAGACCATAAGTGGGCATTATTTTTTGTTAATTTGCCCACTTATGGATATACTTATGGGAATTTGAAGGTTATGAAATTGATTTTGGAGGTTATGCTTGTGAGAATTCAAATTATTGAGATGTTGACGCATTGTACAGTAGTAGAACCGTTGAAAAACCAGCTTCAAAAATCCATGGTGAATTTTACCGTGGTTATGGATTTTGCAAGATTTGTGTGTTGGATCTGTATGGCAACCGTAGAGGGGTGAATAGGGTTTTAAAATAATATTCTATTTAGAAACTCTTAATTAATATAAATATTAATTTTTTTCCAAATAAATAAGAAGAAATAATAATACAACAAAATAGATAAGGATGATGCAAAACAATTCTACTTACACAATAAATATTGAGTTCAAATTAAAACGTGAAATAA
>JBBMEG010071000.1:0-13124 GCA_037832605.1 Cyclanthera cordifolia | reverse complement strand
GGGGGGGTCAAGGCCTCCATGGTCGACCCCTTAAGACCTTGCTGAGTATCTTGCAAAATATTTTTCCTATAACATTTACCCCGCTCTTCATAGTTGGGTTTCAAAGTTGTCAGAATTTGAAGAGTAGTTTTCATGTTAACAAGGTTCTTTTTTTTCAAAGACTGTCCATTTTTAGCCATTTTTCAAAATTTTGGCCAATTAGGTTCTCTTTTCAGGGTATTACTTCTTTTGGACACATTTTTGAAATTATAGCTAAGTAGACACTCTTTTTAGAGTGTCACCATTTTATTTTATTTTTTTTATTTTTTATTTTATATTTTTTTTTTGAAATTTTGGCTATGTAGGCTCCCCTTGCAAACACTCACCACCTTTTAGCACTTTTTTGGCCAAGTAGGCTCACTTTTTCGAGGCTCACTACCATTTAGCACATTTTTTGAAATTTTAGCCAAGTAGGCTCTCTGTTCAAAGACTTACTACATTTGGGCACTTTTTCAAAATTTAGGTAGGTAGTCCCTCTTAGTAGAGATTCGCCGTCCATAGGCTCTTTCTTTAAACTTTAGGCTAATTAGGCTCTCTTTGTAAAGACTTGTCCCTTTTAGCATTTTTTTCGAAATTTTGGCTAAGTAGGCCCTCTTTGTAGAGACTTGCCCGTTTTTAAGCACTCTTTCGAATTTTTGCTTCTTCAAAGACACATTCTTGAACTTTGCTCATCGATCACTCATCTGATTATGACGATGAAGTACGCCCCACCTTAGGCTCATCTTCTCAAAAGAGGACTCGGCGTAAGACCTTAGTAGTCGAGTCCGGGTCCAAATCGGTTGCTTCAACATTGATACAACCAGACTTAGATAGGCTTAGGGCGAAGTACCTCGTTCCGTCAATGTGACCCTCAGGCTTCCTACCGATAAGAAAGTATACAACCAGCCTCCCTCGGGTGAAATGGCACTTTATGTCCCCATGTTTGAGAGATGGTTTCGGCTGCCTCTGATTTCTTTTCTTTAGGAATTCTTGTACATGGCCAGATTTGCTCCCTCACAGGTGGCTCCCAACACTTGGAACGTGTTCTTTGGAGTCAACAGTCTTTGAGGATACAACTACTTCGAATGCTTTCTTTAGTGCTCGAGATCTTCTTTCCTTGTTTCTAGGTCTCTCACCAATGATACGGTGGACCTTACTTCGGTGGACTGCCTACTTCGTGTTGGTGAGGATTGTGAGCTTCTCTTTCCAGAGGTTCTAAAGGATCTTGACCTTGGAGCGGACTCAGATTTTGATGGTACTGCCACACCACTGACAACACCCTTTCTCTTACTCGAGCCAGCTCGCGCGTTCTTTGGACACCTTCGTTTGGTCCTCTTTCCGAGTTTGACTTCTATTTGTTGTCAGGACCGTACCGCCTTGTCTTGGATCTGGTGGAGGAGAGAACTTTGGTTTCTAGCCTATGGTCTAAGGTAGAAACCTCTCCCACGCCATTTTCCACTGGAGAAGCTTCCCAATTGTTGAAGGAGAGAACTCATTTGATGCACTAGTTATACTTGCTACCCTCGAACTTTATCATATTTTTGTCTAAGTTTTTGAGACAGATCTTGTATTTTTTGGATGGAAGGCCCTTTATGCACTTTTCTTCATCTTCCGGCACCTTTTAGACGATTTGCGCCATACGTGCCCCTTTTGGTCTTCCGGCATCGATCAACTCAAGTGGGACTTGGCCCTAGCTAGTGAGACTTAACATGTTGTTGAGGTCGCCTTGTTGCTCGTACTCATAAGGAAGACTTATCTACCACTGCTCGACTTCGTCGGGAGTTTGCTTCTACTAAAGGGAAGTTGAAGAATGCCTCATACCTGACAAATTTGGTGAAAGACTCTCCTACCTTTGTAATATTAGAGAACAATGCTGGCGCGATTGCTATCAGGTTGACACTGGACCGAATTCAAGAAGAGATTAGCTATGGTAACCTTTTGCCTCTCTTCAAGTCCCTTTGCATCACAATTGTAACAAAAGTTGCTGGCCATTCTTTGCCAGTCTTCAAGTCTGGATTCCTAATGATTCGGTGCAGGTTGCTTATGATCCCCGCATCTTCCAAGGTGTGCTTGAAAATGACATTCTGATTCGAGCTCCTCCACCTAGGACTGATTATGTTCAAGCTGGACTCTGTAGGCCAAGTTCCAACAAGCGCCATGTTGGAGATTACCAAGGAAATTATAGGTTTGATGATTAATGCAAAACTTTAGCAACTGGACTAAATATTTTTAAATACAAATATTACTATGATACTAAAAAGACCGATTAATTTACAAATAAACACATTTAAAATATCCATTAGTTTACAAATTTTTTATTATAAACTTATAACTGTAAGAAGTTATGAATTTCTCGAGTTATAGGCTTTTAGAGAGAGAAAAGAAAGACTAAATATTTTTGGAAATTTTATCATTTTCACACATGTGAAAATCTCTTAAAAACTAACTTAGGAGTATTAATTGTAACACTTTTCAAACTTTGGTGAGGTGATTGCTAATTGAAAGTATAAGGACTAAATACAAACGAGTAGGTTTGATGATGAGTTCACTACTTATTTTCGCGGGTATCACGGATCCCAGCGGGGACTCTTGAACTTATTGTTTTATTATTTTATATATTTTTTTAAATATTTGTTTAAGTAATAAATTTAAATAATTAAATAATTTTAAAAATACCCATTAAGTTTCAATTATATTTTATATTTTAAACAGTGATAAGATGTAATTTTATCAAAAAAAAAATATTATATAAAAAGTAAAGGAATAAATCTCTTCGTATTTCAAGATCTTGCAAGTCCAATCGAGCATTAAACATGTATTTAGTCTTTCCTTAAATATTCAATATGGTTCAAAGCAAGTTGTTGCACACGTTTTTCAATGTGCATCACATCACGTCCAACTTATGTCGTATTAATTATTTTGACCAGTATGATAGCTCAAAGAATATACTTTTCTTTCTCCAATTGTTATCTGAGTTTTGGTTCCTTTTCTTAACTTGTTTCGATGGATGTATACTCAAAACTGGAAAATAAATTGTACTTAGTTTGTCTAAAATCTCTTTCCCATCCCATGACTCATGATGTTCGAAAAGTTTAGATTTTCATTAAAAAGTTTACTTTTGCACCAAGAATGATTCATTTGAAGGTAACGTCGATGCCCAGTATAAGCAATTTTCCCTCTAAATCGAACACTCGATGTATGTTCCTTATAAACAAGGGCATGCTTGATAGTCTTTCCTACTTCATCCATATAAATCGCCTACGTTGGGAAATCATTTATAGTCCACAAGATAACATCATGGAGTTTGAATTCTTCTTCTTTGAAAGCGTTATACGTGCAAACTCCATTACTCCATAATTTCTTCAATTCTTCAATTAAAGGTAGTAAGTAAACATCCATCTCTTTTCCAGTATATTTTGGACTAGGAATTAGCAAATACATGATAAAATTAGTTTCCTTCGTGCATTTCCACGATGGAAGATTGTACGGAACAATTGTGACTGGCCAAACAAATATGAAGTACTCATATTCCCAAAGGGGTTCAATCCGTCAGAAGTTAATCCAAGACACACATTTCGAGCATCTAAAGCGAAGTGAGTAAATTCTCGATCTAAATGTTTCCATCCTTCAGCATCGGCTGGATGTCTTAATACTCCATACTCTTCAATACGTTTCTCTTTATTCCTTCTCATATCTGAAGCGTTTTGTTTCGACGCAAACATTCACCCAAGTCTTGGAACTAATGGAAAATTACGCAACACTTTATACTGAATTTTTGTCCATTTATGGGTTATTACCTTGTATCGAGACTTATCACATATCGGACATCAATCAAGGTCTTTATACTCATTCCTATAAATGATGAAATCGTACTTGCACACATGAATTACATCGGAAGTTAATCCTAAATCATGTAATTTTCATTTTGCTCCGTAAACGAACCAACTATGCATTAATTAACTTCATAAAATGCAATGTTCAAGTACTTTAACAGGTCATCGAATGATTTGTCATTCCACTTGTTAGTAACCTTCAAGTACATAAGCTTGACCAAAAAGTGTAAAGAAGAGAATCTCGTACATCCAGGAAACAATTGTTCGCACGCTTCCTTCATTATATTATCCATTTTTCTCATTCGCTCGCTTTCCTCACCAATGCTTGGATTATTAGTTTCAAATGTCTGGTCATTTTCAACGGCATCTTCTGTTTCTATACTCTCGCAATTGATATCATTTAATATTTCAATTATGTCTGTGTCGTTATTGTTGTGATCAACAGACTCATGAATATTGATTCGTTGATCTCTATTTGGGTAAAGTCAAACTCTCTCCATCTTTGACGTTCTAATCTAGATAAAATCCACACGTTCACCATGATATACCCAATGCTCATAAGATGGTAACATTTCATGAATCAACGGATGTCGTTCTACGTCTTCTATAAAATGCCATGAATTAGTCATGCATTTCTTACCAGGACATCTAAGTAGACCGATACGATTCATGTGATTCTTAGCCAATCCTAAAATATGTTTAACACCTTCGGCGTATTAAGAGGATAATTTGTCCATATTTCTAACCCAATCTTTATTCATATTTTCTTCAAAATTAATGTAGCACACTCTTTTTGTTGTTTGAACGAACAATCCTACCTATGCTTGCTGTAAACAAATTTATTAGAATGTGCTACATTAATTTAACAACTAACAAGAACTACTAAAATCTAATTCCCAAACCTAAAACTAAAACAAAATTCCTAAACCTAAAACTAAAAAGTAAAACCTAATTTATAATCTTTAAACTAAAAATTAAAAGTTAAAAATTAAAACCTAATTACTAATCCTAAAACTAAAAACTAAAAACTAAATCATTGAACCTAAAACTAAAAATTAATTAACTAAAAATTAAATCATTGAACCTAAAACTAAAAACTAAAAACTAAATCCTAAACCTAAAACTTAAAAGTGAAACATAATTCATATCTTAAAACTAAAAACTAAAAGCTAATTCCTAATCATAAAACTAAAAACTAATAATTCATAAAGGCTAAAACTAAAAACTAAATTAAAACTAAAACCTAATTCTAAAAACTAAAACTAAAACCTCTATTGCCTAATTCATAATCCTAAAGCTAAAAACTTAAAACTTAAAACTAAAACTTAATTCATGAATCTAAAATTAAAAACTAAAACCTAAAACTAAACCTAAAACTAAGAACTAAAAACTAATTCTAAAAACTAAAACCTAATTTATAATTCTAAAACTAAAAACTAAAGCCTAATTCATAAACCTAAAACTAAAAACTAAAACAAAAGACTAAAACTAAAACCTAATTTCTAATCCTAAAACTAATATCAAAACTCTAACAACTAACGAATGAAACTAATTTCATTCATAATCTAACAAAAGTAAACACATAATACAAAATTTAACAATTGAAATCTTACCTTTTAAAGAGAGAGATGTCGCGGTTGAGAAGTGAGAGAGCGGCGGCGGTGGCGGTAGAGGATTTGAGAGGATTTGGGAGAATTTGGAGAAGAAATGGAGAAATGAAGAAGAAATGGCGAGTTATGTAATCTGTAATAGGGCGTAAATGCGATGGAATAACGCTCGGTCACATTTGCCCATTAAAAAAATGGTTGAGCTTCGACGACAAGACCACATACTCTATCGTTGAAGCTCAACCGTTTTTTCGCCAAAAATTTGTTTTGGGAGTTTATTCGTTGGACCAAAAACGACAAAGATCTTTCTCGACAAAGGCGACAGAGTGTGTCCTCTGTCGCCTTTGCTTTGATATAAATAGACAGATACTTTGATTTGTTGCCTTAGTTTGAGGAAAATGCGACTACGTGTGTTTCTGTCACATTTGGTTGTCAAATGCGACAGATTTTACCTCTATCGCCGATACTCTTGTAAAGACCCGACCCGAACAAGGGTTATTCCTAACTACTTATACATGCAAACTTTAAAACTAACCCTTATAGAACAGGAAAACAGGAATAAATGCCTCATTTAATTCGCAATAAAATCGTTCGAAAAACAGTGAAACGGGTACCCAAATATTAAAGTTTTAAATCAGGAATCTAAAGAAATCACAACAGAATCCAGTTTTGCGAAATAAACATAAGACTAAAATATGCAGCAAGACAGAAACGTTATAACCGATAAGACACGAGCCCATGGTCCTCTCAGCCACTCCAATCAGCCATCCTGGTAGAGTCCATGCGTACCTGTGGAATCCACAGAAATAAACAGGGTGAGTTACAAAACTCAGTAAGGATCCCTAATCGGGTCCGATGCCACACAAACAATAGATATACAGAAACTGGGGAAAATCATAAAATAAATGATTAAATGCAGTATCAAAGACCCAAGGTCTTGGACAGTTTCGACGTTCAGGGGAGAAATGAAGGCGACTCCGGAGCTATTCCGAAGGAACATGCCACTCCCGGGTCCCTCACATTAATTCAGTACACATCCGAGGGTACTGAGTTAGGGAATGCCACTCTCGGGTCTTCCACTAAGTCACCTGCTGGAGGTTCCATCATAAAACATAAAACAGCCCAGACAAGACACGTACACCATAAGTAAACAGAGTACCACAACATAATAAAGTTCGACTACCGAGACGTACCACGATTCTAACTTTAAATTCATATTATATTACACATGCATCTAATACTTTATGGACAGCACGATTACAGTAAAATTTCCATTACCTTGGCCGAAGAATCAATAAATCTCTCAAGTACTCGAACTACGCGAACCGGGGCCTTTTTCCAAGCTTAACTAATAAAACTGGATCAAACAGTGAGAATTTGGCCTTGAAATCATCAAAATTGGACTCGGAACGTCGAAAATACCTAAAAAATCCTACCTGGAAATTTTCCAGCGAGATGACTTCGGCGCGTGGCCGGAAGACGACGGCTGACGACGGCACGTGAGGAAACAGTCGCCGGCGCGTGAAGCTGACGCGCAGGGGTGGAGGCGCTGCAAAATGGCGACACGCGACAGGCTCGGAATCGCGAAACAGGTTCGGCCGACCAAGCTGCAGGTTCGGGAACGCGCTGGCCAATCCGAAGCTGAGTTCTTCTGACTGCGGCAGTGGCTGTCGGCGCTGAAGACCGTGCCAATGATTGGTGACAGAGGCTGTCGGCGACTGTCGGCATTGACACGTGGCAGCACTCTAATGGTGGAATCCGGCGACGACACATAAATCTACGCTAATGATTGGTTGTCGGCGCTGAAATCGACGCTGTCGGCGGCTGTCAGAGGCAATGATTGCCTTGTCTGCCGGCTGTCTGAGGGCAATGATGAGTCTGCCTGGTGGCTGTAGGCGGCTGTCTGAGGCCAATGATTGGTTTGTTGGGCGGCTGTCGGATTTCGCAGAAAGAGAAGGAAAAGTGGCTGTCGACGCTGAAATTGAGATGCAATCATAAACCTAATGATTCTGTCTAATTTGGCTTTATATATAAGAACAAAAGACCCTGCAAAATTACCAAAATGCCCCTAGGGTTAAAATTGACAATTTCACCCCTAGTTTTCAAATTCCGACTTCACAACTTCCGAGAATCAACTTTAATAATCACTTTTAACCCAAAATAAATTTTAAAACGACTCCCGGGCTTCCCGGTAAGCCCAAAATTACAAAAACTAACATTGTAACCAGGGGGCAAAAAGTCGGGCTGTTACAACTCCTGTCATTGAAGACTGATTTTCTTGTAGTGTCTTCCAAACATTTTATAAGATAAGGTGAGCTACTCATCTTATAGCGAATTAGTTTTGAGACGGATGCCCACACTTTCTAATATGGTATCAGAACTCATAAACTCAAACGAGTATTCCGTCTAATTTAATGAAATTGAGATCTGATTCAAGATTGATGAGCCTAAAAAAGACACCATCTTGAGAATAAGGTGAACTACTCTTCTTATTGTCTTGATTTTAAGATGCATGCCTACACTTACTAATAAAGACCAATGCAAGAACTCTTTTTCAAGAGAGAGATTACTCGTCTACTGTATGGTTGGCTTGCATAAGTACTAAATTTTTTTTGCGTGACACTTAAAGGGAGTTGATTGATCAAATTGAAAGTTTAAAGGTTTAATTGTTACAAACATATTTTAGAGGTGATTTGTACAAAAAAAATTTTTTGTTAATATGTATAATGTACTAATTGTAGAGGTTGTCTAATAACTTGTTTGTATTGACTATTGAGAATCAAAAATTTAAACTTGAATAAATTAATTTTTAATACAAGTTAATGTTATGTTTACAATTTTTTTGAATTAGTTTTTTTTTTTTTTGACGAACTATAATTAAAGTTTAATTATTTAAAAATTTTAAATTTTAAAATTATAAATTTATTATTTGTTTTTTTACTTATTTTAAATGTTAATGATAATGGCATACAAACTGGTGTTAGATAGTTGGAATTATGTTTCAAAATAATTTTAAATATAAAAATGTTATTTAACATTTTAAAGATAATTCTCAAACATTGTTATTAATATATCATTCTCAAACATGCCTTATAATTAAATAACACAAGGTCCACTTTATATTGTTTAAACAACAAAATTACATGCTTCAAGTTCAAGTTATCTTTATCCAATTTAGGCAATCATCATTTTTACTTCTAATAATCCATTGCACATCAAATCTTAATTTTATCATACAAATGTGACATTAACATTATATTAGTTTTATCTCAAGGAAAGAAAGAACCTGCCTTAATGTAGTATATTATCATAGTAATATATAAAATATATTTTTGTAAAAGTATTTATCAATCTAATAAAACTCTAATTTCATTATAATAAAAAATGGTTCATTCCCTTTAACTATAATGATTAAACTGAAAAATATTGTTTTGTTCTCACTATTTTTCATTATAAAAAACAACTTAATTTATATGTAACAAATTGAAATTTCAATTTAATATTTTTGACTGACATATTTTGGCTAATTAAATTTTGAGTGTAATTACAAATTCATAATTGTCCCCGTAACTAATGGAATCAAAAATAGAATTTAAAATTTGAGTTCAAATTAAACCAGGCGCAAATCCATATATGAATTAAGCCCATAGATTCATGAGGTCGAAACCTAATAATCTAGCTTCAATGACTATAAAGCCCAAGTTCAAGCCCACATGTTCATGAGAACTATATAAATAGAGAGATCACCCCTCATTTACAAAGGATCCAAACAAACTAAAAAAAGACGAATATTCAAATCGAAGATAGACTTCACAACATCAAGTCAGAGAGAATCAAGCTTTAAGAATCTAAACACTCAACGACAAAAACTTCAACAAATTTACCGTCGCATCACTTATAAGCTGAAGATTCAATCCTCTTTTGTGTGAGAACATGTCGCGAGCTCTCATATCAACATTTTCAAATTTCACATCCAAGGAAAAAGAATTAGAAGATAAACATTAGAGATAGTAACACATACAAAGATCAATAAAATTTAATTTCATTTACACGTGTTTTGCTTCTATATTTCGTAAGGAAAATCTCATGTAAATAAATATTAAATAGTAAATTTGGCCAAACAAATTTTGGTCAAGCATTGTTGTGTTTGTGCCTATATACTCAATCAAATTTAAAATACTCAAAGCATGATTGAATTTGAAAGAGAAGGAAAAACTGAAGCCCTATTTGATAATCATTTAACTTTTTCTTATTGATTTTTAAAATTTAAGTTTGTATTTACCTAAATTAATTCTCTATTTATGTTTTATCTTCTTTATATGAATCCTAACCAAATTTTATAAATCAAAAGAAGTATTTAGAAGTTTTTTTTTTTTAGCTTTCAATTTTGTGTTTTTTAAAAAAACACAAATATGATGTTGATATCAAAGTCATGAAAATTATTCATTGAAATAGTAGTAATAGACTAAAATCTCAAAAACTAAAATAAAAAAACTTAGACCCCGTTTGATAATCATTTCATTTTATTTAAGTTTAATTATACTCATAATTTGAAAATATTCAAACTTATAAATTTAAGTAAAAAGATAAAATTAAAATAAGAGGGAAAAAATTATTTTAATTATATTATACTATATTGACCAGAAATTCTATATATATATTTTATCTTCGATAAGTAGGTAAAAGAATAGATAATCAGAGACATCAAAGCATACCTTCACAACTCGAACCATTAACTAATTGCGTCATCCCTTGGGAGGCAGGTAAATTCTAATCAAACTTCATAAACAAAACAAGTATATGTTAGCTATTTTTTTAGTTTTTTAATTTTGATTTGATTTTTTAAAAATCACAAGCATGATGAGTAATGGTATTAAAATTCGAAAAATTTTGTGTTAAATGAGTAATGGTAGCCTTAAATTTTGAAAATAAAAATGAAATAATTATCAAACAGAATTCTAATAATAAAAATAAATACGATGATAGAATTAATGAAAAATATATATTATTTCTATTTTGTTGTCGTATCTAAGAAAATGATTGGGCTGAGCATTATTTGACTAAGACGAGAAGGAAATGATGGAGAAGAAAATGAATAAAAGAAGTGAAATGAGAGTATGCTTTTGATCGATGGAATGAGAACTAAGTATAGAAGATTCTTAAAATAAATAAATCAAATAGAAATACAATAACTTTAAATTACAAAAAAGATTATAATGTAATTTAAACTAAAAAAAAAAAAAAAAACTCATTTCTTTTATATCATTACCTTAACAAAGGTAAATTAATTTGAATATAAAATGTAAATAGCTGTGTTTATATATTCCGACCTCAATACAATAACGGAATAACGGCCTTCCTATTTCTTGGATAATCCTCCCCGAACTTGTTCAAATACCACGTGTGGTTCGCACGTGCCCTCGGCACTAAATTGGCACACGTGTAAAGAAAAAACCCATACCCGGCCCACGACCCGCACATAACCGCCCAGCCCAACCACTCCACAATCTCACCCAAATAATTAGGGCAACTGACGAACTCGAACCACCCTCCCATCGGTACCTTGTACCCGCCTCCGGCCCTCTTCAGTCCGATCAGAACACCGTCGGACCAAATATTCACCGCCATGCCCGCAAAGAAAATCGCCCCACCACCAAAAAAGCGCCACCAAAACCACCCGTCGCCTCCGTAGTCCATGTAATGAGACACCGATCTGGTTTGCAGGTACGAGTTGAGCAAATTGAAGCCGAATGCCATGAGTGCCACGGAGAACGGGAAAGCGGCGGCGGTGTTCGGAGTGCGGAGAAGGCGAATCGGGTAGAGGCAGGTGCGGTTGAAGTAGTGGAGGAGGAAGGGGAAGATGAGAAGCAGAGGCTTCGCGTCGGAGGAGTGGTGGCCGGAGGGAAAGAGAAGGAGGGTCAGCCACAGAGTGGGGCTTTCCATTAGGAACCAGGCTAACGGTGCTGACATGGTTGGGCCCCACCCAGGCCGGTTGTGCTTCCCGTACGGCGCCTGGAGGAACCTGAGGGCGACGGCGGTCGGTGGTCCGATCAGGAACAGGGCGAGGAGGCTGTTGTGGAACAGAGTATGATCGGAATCCATATCTGGAGTGATCGGAAAATTCTGGATTTGGTTTTAGGGTTAGATTTTAAATAGGGTTTGGTTTGGAGGTGGGGAATTTGCGACTGATTTGAAATTTTGGTCCAGTGAAAGTAAGATCTACATTATCAGAGAAGCCTGTATCTACAGCATAGTCACCATCTCTACTCATGACAGTGCACCTTTAGCTATGAGTTCAGAAAGTAGGACCATTTTGAAAAGTAAATCATTAAAAAAATAGGAATAAATGAAAATAATAAATAATAAATTTGGTTAATTAAATAAAGTTAGACATGGTCCCCCTAATGAAGGAGGCATTCGGTAGATTGTTCCACATTGACGCATATTAAGTGTAAAAATTAGGTTCGCGCATCTGAAGTGCAATTACGTTCTTCGTCTGATTAATTGAGGATAGTTGGTTAATCAGATTAAATAGATGAAGGCAAAGAAATAAAGAATATAGGGTTTGAAAACTTCTTCAAGTCAAGAAATCGTAGAAATCGTAGAAGCAAACCTAGTCAATCTGCCAAGTCATTTTCTACTACTCCATATTGATACCAACAATCTTATTTTAGTCATTGAACTACTCAAAGATGAATTACCTTACATTGAGCAGGTCGATGCAGATATCTTTGTCAATAAAGAATAAGCTGTTGTAGATGGAACGGTTGAAGTCCCAAAAGAACAAAAGTTATTGGCTTTATGGAAGAGGAATAACAATCTGGTAATTACTTGGATCTTGAATTCGGTATCTCAAGACATTTCTTCTTCTATCATATTTATAGATAGTGCAAGATGAGTTTGGTTGGATTTAAAGGAAAGATTTCAAAAGAGGAATGGCCCTCGAATTGTTCAATTAAAGAAGGCTTTGATCATCGATCCATCGAGAACAAGAATTGGTTTCGAATTATTTTCCCAAGATAAAAGGACTTTGGGATGAATATCATTAGACCAATTTGCATGTGGTTTGTGTAGTTGCAAAGGAGTCAAAGATATTGAAAATTTTGTGCAATTTGAATAGTTGTTGATGTTCTTAATGGGTTAAAACGATATATGCTTCAAGATCTCAAATCTTGTTGATAGATCCACCTATACCAGTAAATAAAGCTATCTCTCTGATTATACAAGAAGATGAGCATAAGAAAGGCCCGAACGTTACACCTGCAATTATATTAGCTACCAATACTCAATTTAATCAAACAAAGAATTGGCGCAATTCAGATAAACAAGGAAAAGGAAGAGGACGGGGACAACTAAAATGTACTCATTGTGGTTATCTTCGGCATACTCATGATCGTTGCTACAAGATTGTTGGTTATCCACTTGGTTTTAAGGTAAAAGGGACATGGCACAGAAACAATGTTTCAAAAAAGAGTACTAGTAATCAAGTATCATAAGATACCTTGACTCAATGCAAGAACATTCTGAATCTTATACTGAAGCAAATTTGTAACGCCCGGGGTTAAGAGGGGTACATGAATGAACCGAGACCACATCCGAATGAGAGGGATCTTGGAGATATAGTCCCATGGTTAAGGCTTAAGAGAATTGATTTGTACTACCTATA
>JBBMEG010070978.1:0-13127 GCA_037832605.1 Cyclanthera cordifolia | reverse complement strand
AGCATCTCGGCGAGCCGAAGCAATCTGGTTGCCGCCAGACCTCGAGCACTCGCGCGAAGAGGTAGTATACGCACCCTTCGCAGTGGGATATCGCCCACACCCTCACTCCTAAACATGGGTCCTGGGAAAAGTCAAGCAAACTCTGGGTAGGTATGGCTAACCGGGTGGCCACCCGATCCCTGACACTACCGGTTCTCTTTGGAACATCTCAAAAACTCGGTTCCCTTTGGAACATCTCAAAAACTCGGTTCCCTTTGAAACATCTCAAAACTCGGTTCTTTTTTGGAACATCTCAAAACTCGGTCCCTTTGGAACATCTCATAACTCGGTCCCTTTGGAACCTCTCATAACTCGGTCCCTTTGGAACCTCTCAAAACTCGGTCCCCTTTGGAACATCTCAAAACTCGATTCCCTATGGAACATCTCAAATCTCGGTTCCCTTTGGAACATCCCAAAACTCGGTTCCTTTGGAACATCTCGGTTCCCTTTGTAACATTAAAATAACTCGGTTCCCTTTGGAACATTAAAATAACTCGGTTCCCTTTGGAACATTAAAATAACTGGTTGGGACATCTATAACTTAATGGATCAATAGGAGATCTCTTTGGAACATTCTGATCCAATATATATATTTATATATAATATATCACAAGGCTAGTTCACTGTACAACATATCACGGTCTAACAAGCATCAACAGTAACCTGAAATAACATAATACGTACAAGTACACTCAAATCATATTCACGTAATAGATATCATAAAAACACCACAATCAACAAGATAACAACAAGCTCAATCAACAAGCATACATGCTATTACACCACAAACTACAAGAAGGGGTAATGGTTCCTTACCTGGCTGAAATTCTCAAATGAGCTACTTAGCTCCAAAACCTCGAAGCAAGAAGATTGGCAATTAAAAATAGCTCTAACGAATAAACGGGTTTGAATTAGCACTTACGACCATAAAAACGAACTCAAGACGACGAAATCATTCGAGAGACTCATTTCTTGAGTTTCGACTCAGTCAAAGCTAATCGAACTCATGACCTAAATGCCATTAATACGTTAAAAACATTAATCGTTTAATTTAAGTTATCACTTCAAAGAATTTAATATAAAAGGCTTCAACATTTAACAAGTTTGATCGCCAACAAAAATGGCAAAAAGTCAATACAGAACGCTTCAACATTTAAAACCAACAAAATGAAAAAAAAAGCCTACTGATAAATAATCCAAAAACTAGTGAAGAATTTTATGAATGTTCTAATCTCAACCATAGCCAACCAGGTCTGATCATATGCCAAAAATCAATAAATCATCCACATACTTACCTAGACATAACTCTCACAGCTTTAGCGGTGTGGGTTTGGCTTTGCACGGCAGTTTTTCTCGTAAACTAAGAAGAACGAGAAAGAAAACGTGGGAAGCGAAAATTGATGAGAGAAAAAAGATTAATTTTTCTTTATAAAAAAATAGGTCATTAAATGATTTCATACGGGCACGATTTAATTGGAATGAGATTAATCCAATTTAATCTATAAATATTGTTATTTAATTAATTTTACACCCCTTAACAAATCTCCCGAATAATAACCAATAAATTTTGATTTAAAGCTTTGAAAACTTCGGGTTGTTACAGTGGTAGTCAATGCTTTTACATCATCCTAATCTAAAGAACATTCGATCATTTTCTCATATATAACTCTTCGACTTTTTATTCTATCAAACTCAACATGGAACAATTCTCATACTCAGCAGGGTATATTCACAAATTTAAAATATTGATCTGCACGTGTTGGTCATTCATTATATAGTGATAGTGCCTTCATAAACATCCACTAAAGTCCTTTCTATTTTCAAGAATGGTTGTCCTAAGATGATAGAGACATCTTCATTAGCCACATAATCTAAGAATATAAAGTCGGCATGAAATATGAACTTATCTACTTGTGCTAGAATGTCTTCAATATTTCCTTCAGGATATTTAACTAATCTATCGACAAGTTGGAGTGTAACCGTGGATGGCCTAGCCTCACCAATGTAAATACCTTGTAAATAGACAAAGGGATTAGGTTAATGATGGCTTCAAGATCACATAGAGCTCGCTCTAGAGATTTACCTTCAATAGAGACTGATATGGTAAAAGCTTCAGGATCTCCTTCATTTCTCTGGATTCTACTTTTAACAATTGCACTACACTCTTCAGACGACAGGAATTCTTTAAATTTTCTCTTTTCTGAAAGAGCATCTTTCAAGAATTTTGTGTAATTAGGCATTTTCCTCAATGCATCCATCAATGAAATATTGATGTGGATTTCATTGAGAATATCTAAGAATTTCTCAAATTGCTTTTCTATCTCATTTCTTTTTATTCAGCCTTTGAGAATAAGGTGGAGGAGATGGAGTAAACATAGCTGTTTGCTCTTCCTTCTGTTTATCCTTGGTTGCATTCTTTGGTACTGGGCTTTTGATCTTGCTACATTCCTCTTCGTCTATAGCTAGATATGATCCCAAAAAAATTTCTGAGGCATTGTTTGCAATGGTGATACCCTCTGCATCGGCATCTCTACTTGGTTTGTCTCGTAACTCTACCTTTTTATCTTTCAGCTGCGTGTCCTATAACACCATCATCAAAGATTTACCACTTTGAAGTTCAATAGCTTGAACTTGCACTTTTGCTTCCCTCTTTGCATGCTCAGTGTCTGAAGGATGTTTTTCTAAGGGTCTGGTTCTCAATTCTGATGCTAGCTGCCCTAATTTACAACTCTAGATTTCACATTTTTTTTTGTTGGCTATTTATAGTTGCATCAGTCTTGATAATATATTCTTTGATCTTGGTTTCAAGCAAAGTTCTAGGATATTGTTGTTGAGAGTTAGATTTTTTTGAGTTTTCGTTGTGGAACTTATGTTTATTCTCATATCGAATATGGTTTCCGTAGTTGGAAGAATTGTTTTCTTTTGATTGAGAATAGGGATTGTTGATTGCACCCTTTGGCTGAGACCAAGAGAAACTAAGATGATTCCTCCCTCCAAGTGTATAATTGCTCATATAAGAATAAGAATTTAAAGGTGGTTTAAAAGGATGTCCAACTCCTATATACATGACAATTGCTGGATTCTTAGGACAACTACAGTAGTTTTCAAGCTCAGCACAAAAATCGCACATTTCCTCCGATTGATTAATTATCTATGCATTTTGCAATTGAAGATTCTTCATCCTATTGGCCATTACGGTCATTTGCGCTTGAATAGATGTGAATGCATTGAAGCCAGATTTTTCACTTTTGTTGGCTATGGTCTTGCGAGATTTTGTCCACTAGAATAATCCATTGATACAGTTTCTAGAATATTATAGGCTTCATTACAAGTCTTCCTAAGTAAATAACCATTTCCAGATGCATCCAACATCACCCTCGTAGCTATTTCTAACCTATTGTAAAATTGTTCCATTTGAATGGAATAAGGTAAACCATGGTTAGAACACTTCTTCAAAAGCTTTTTGAATCTCTCCCAGACTTCACTAATTATTTCATCCTTATACTGCTTAAACCAATGATTTCAATTCTCACTTCTACATTTCTAGTAGGAAGATAATATTTCATAATAAATTTCTCAACTAGTGACTTCCAAGATGTGATAATGCCAAGAGGCAAAGTATTCACCTAGACTTTAGCACTGTCCTTTAAAGAATAAGGAAACAATGTAAGCCTCAAGTCATCTTGTGTTACATCGGGTATTTTAATTGAATCGCGAACCCCAAATAATGATCTCAAGTGTTAATGTGGGTCTTCAAATGCAAAACCATGGAATTGGCCATGGTTTGTAGCATTTGAAACATCCTATGCTTCAACTCAAAAGATCTTGTTCTAATCTCAGGCATTACAATGTTTGGGGTTAACACATTGGCTATAAAATTTGCATCCCTAATAGTCCTATCCATATCATCCACTATCGGATTAAGGTCAGCATTTGTATTATAGCTAACATTGTCAATGTTAGGCGCACTCGGTACATTAGGTAAATTGTTACCTCATTGTTAAGTGATTCGGATTCTTCTGTTCCTTCGCTCATGTTGACATCTACAAAGATAAGTTCCCTTAATTTCAAAATCAAATAAAAAATGAGTGATGAAATGCTCACTCATGCACTTGCATAAAACGGTTGACTTGATTAACCATTTCAGAACAGAATATAAAACAACTAAAATTTAAATCAATCCCTGGTAACTGCGCCAAAAACTTGATGGAATAGCTGGTGCAATGTTGATCTATTTAGGATTCGATTCGCATTGGATATTTTCTAAACACTAGAGTAAGCATTGTCTTCAGTCAAACAACATCAAGAGCAATCCTCATTTTATTGAAACATTAATAGTAAATAAAATGGTGCTAAGTAATATTTAGTACATTAACAATAAGAATACCGAAATCATTAACTAAGGTAATGATATGGTAGAAGTTAAGTTTATGTTGCACATCAATGTTTTCTCCTGAAGCACATTTTCTCTTAATGTTGACCGTATTAAGGATGTGGTACACATTCATTAGTGGGTTGGTTATTGGGTACTTTTCCTAAACCTACAGATTAGCCTGAATAGTGATATATAACAACAATAAGGATCGTCTCTTCACCTTCTTCTCACGAAGCAAAGTGAACAGCAAACAAAACGTGGATGATCGGTCAATCCTTGTTAATTAACTTACTTACTTTGTAAATTGTAACCTTTTTTTATCCTTAACTAGTTAACTTGGCTGTCTCATGCTCTCAACATTCAGAATGCGAAAAACATCGACCCAAACAGTACAACTAGCTTACATAATTAATGTTATACAACACTCTATTTAACACTAGGCAATCATAATACGAGGGACATCAACAAAAACAGTAGGTGCACAACCTATACATATAGAATGCATACTATTACTAAGCATAAAGTAAAAATCATAAAAATAAATAACAACCAATAGAAAGAACACAACTTTGCATTAAAAATAAATATTCAAAACAATAAATAAGTTACAATGCATAAATAAAGGTTTTGGACGGAATTTAAAGTCGAAAAATGAATAGAAGGAGAAGTCTCTTGCTTATGTGTCACTCACAAACAATGTTGAAGACTTGGGCTACCTTGCAGCTCAACTACTTGCAAGGGTAGTTGGATATAATGTCATCCACATTCACAATGCCTTCATCTGTGGGAACAATTCTCTCTTTCAATTCCTTGCAGCTTTTTAGATGTGGAACAATCTTCTTCTAATATTTTGTCAACAACTCAACAATTCCACCTTGGTGAGATATTTGAAGAATTCACATCTTCTAATGGAACACTGTTTTCTGTAAAAATCATAATTCTCAACTCTAAGAATTATACCATATTCCACAATAAAAGTGACACATTTGAAATCTTATATTCCAAGAATTTCTTTCTTCATCACATGTGGATACACCTTACTAAGTTATAGAGTAACTTTCACCTACTTGGCTTCCCTAGAAGTTCTTCAGCCACCGACCTAACCTCCACCACACATCTTGCATAACTGTGAAATCAATGCCAGTGTGCAAACATCTGAAATCGCTAACATCATATCATCTATCATCACAAATAGACATACAATAAGGATAATTTCTATCATTCTTTAGAGAAAGTCACCATCTTGTCTAGCAAGAGAGACCACGTCAGCATCTGAACCCAGCCATTAGAGAAACATGCTTTGTTAAGATAATTTTTTCATATGACCAGTGTATTTGCATTCTCAACAACTTTTCTTCTGCACAGAGGCATTCTTCTTTCCTTGATTATTTGACTTCTTAGAGCGCGAACTAGAACCACCATTGAACTCTACTACATCACCATCTTCACTTAATCTTTTTATTTTAGAAACACCAGATCTTGGGTTTCTCTTAAAATCCTTATGCAATTGAGATTGTATCTAACACATCTCAAAATTATACTTCCCACAAGTCTACGATCATCATTTCATCAAATTGTTATATGTTAATCTTCATTGTTCCCATAAAAGTTGACAATGCTTCAATCCTAGCAAATCTGCAGTTGTGCCTCGTTTCAAAAACACTTTTCTGACATGAAAACTCAGACAAAACTACAATCATAGAACATACTTAGAATTTCCAAAAACTAGAACCTAAAGCTCTGATAACACTTTCTAGAAAACAAAACTTTCTTATTTTCTGAATGAATAAGCATAAATAAAATTGAGAATTTAAAAGGAAAATCAACAATTTTTTGAATGAACGAAAAACTCTAAAATCAAAGAAAACTCATGAAGAGAAAGAGCTTCCACTATGTTAAAAATTGTTACAATCACGAAGAATTATCTCTCATACCTTAATTATATAAACACTTCTCTTTAATTATTATACTACTAACATCATTTGTCTCACTATCCACAATAGAATACTAAAGGAATTTAACTAGAGTCAATACATCATGTTTAGAGTGATTCTAGCTGAGATGCATTGAAATAAAAGCCACATACTTCTTTTATAATGCTTGGAATACATCACTTCCTTTTACCTTTCCAATTTATTGCACTTTTTGAATCCAGTTAGCACTAAATCTCATTTTGCCCATCATTTTAGTTATGATATCAACCGGCTTGATCATCAAGCTTTAAGGCCACATGCCCTTCTTTCTCATTCCTCATCTGATTAGTAGTATGAATACATTCAAAGTTTACAAGCACATTATCTGAGATAAGACGTTTCAACATGAATACTATTTAGGTAGGAGAAATAATTTTTTGAAGCACCACTTTCCTCCTATTCCCCAACATCTTTACAATAATCTTATTAATACTCTCTATCCTGCGTATGATTTAACGATTCAATACCAACATTCTTGTTAAGAACTCCTAAGCAAACTTTTACAACTTTGCTATCCTAGATGTCCCAAAATTTCAGGAACTTCGGGGCTCTGAGACTCTCATACTTTTTAAAGAAAACAGCAACTCCTCCTTAGTGAACATTTGATCAAACACATAACCAACCATCATTAACACAAACCAAAGTCGTGCTTTTCATCAACGGACCAACAATGGCCCCATCTTCAGTCTTCACATGCATGTTGGAGAACAATTTAAAAGGAAAGAGTTGAAAAAAAACAAGACTAAAGCTAATAGACAATCCAAAATGAACTACTCACAAAAGAGCTGTAAGCCTGCCTACATTGAAGCACTCGTAGTGCCTAAAATCAATCACAAGAAGCCCTTTAGGGTGATTGGATTCTAAGTTTGAAGAGAAAAAAAAAAGCGTTAGGAGCGAAAGTAGAGCTAGGCTTATGTGATGTGAAGACCGAGACGTGAGTCTCAAACGAGAACTCAATTACAGAGCACTGCTGGCTTTTTTATTCGAAACTAAGGCTCATTCCTGGCTTCCCGGACTCGTAACAGATGGCTAAGAACAAGAAAGGAGGAATCTTAAGAGGTTATGAAGGTTGTACTTAGTACTTTGGGGCTTTCGATATAAAAAAGCCGATCCGGCTAACGGATGACGAATAGAAAATAAAGAATCGTGAGGACTGACTTGGTTAGTAAGATTCAATTGTGAGATTCAAAAATACGAAAATAAGAAAAGAAGAGAAAATTGAGTAATTTGGAGATAGAAAGAATTTGTTTGAAAACAAATTTGTGTTTTTAAAAAGAGAAGACTAAAGAATCTTTCGTAACAGTACTGCTTTTTCTTATTAAAAAAAAGGGTAAAATTTCCTCTATTTCTTTTGAACAGTTCTGTGTTTACAATGACAACAAATAATGGAATTTGAATTTTGTTGTAAGAAGTCGTTAACAAATATAAACAAACATTTCAAATTCATTAAAAAGAAAAAAAAAAATAAAAAAACAAAAGCGTTACACAACCATAAGCTGCGGAAAACCAAAGGGGGAATGAGGAGATAAGGGCGTGAAATCGACGGAACAAGAAGAGGAGGAGGGCGTTAAAGGCATATCTTTCCAGTAACTCAATTCCTCCGTCTTCAATTTCTTGACCGGAACCGGCACCGGTTCATATTGGGAGTAAGAGTTGGCCGCTTCCAATGGAAAGTTCAAAATGGCCTTCGATCCTCGAAACTTGAAGGCCGCGCGATCGTACGCTCTCGCCGCCTCAATTGCACTCTCGTAAGTCCCAAGCCACACTCTACATCCACGGCGGTTCGGATCCCTGATCTCCGCCGCGAATTTCCCCCAAGGCCTCTGCCGAACGCCTCTGTAATGAACTTTCCTTTCCGCCTCCGCCTCTGCCGCGTTGAAATTGATCCATCGCCTCGTCCCCTTATTCGGAAGCGAGATCTTCAAATTACCTCGTTTCCTATTCGAATTCGTAAAATTACTCTTCGATTCAACATCCTGCAAAACATTCGGTTTCCTCTCCATCTGGAATTCGAAAATTTCATCGGAATTGAAGTAATCAGAGATGGAGACGCCGAATTCCTCCAGATTCCTCCGCGGCAACGGAGAGACTTCGCCCAGAAGATGAAGCTTGATACTCTCCAACGCCTCAGCTTCCACGAATTCCATGGAGCAACTAACACAAAGACAAGACGATTTTACAGGGTTTTGATGCGTTTGGGAGTGGAAGGGAGACAGTGGGAGAGCTGGGTATTTATACATCTCTTTCCCACCTCAACGCGGTTCAAGCTTCGTTCCTTTACCGCCTTAATCCTGTCCGTTGGATCCAGTCAAATAAATCCTCTTTCTTCTTTCCGTCTCTATTTCTTTTACCAAATAATATTTTTTTAACTTTTATTAAATACTACTGATATATCTTAAAACTATATTACTAATCAACCTGATGATTATGATTTCTTGTCGTTTTCATTGCCCTCCATTTTTTCCTTAATTCTAATCCAATCCATTTTAATTCTCTGTTTGTGTTTACTAATTAAATTAATTATTAATATCAACACAAAAATGTAACAAAATCTCATATATATTAAACTTCAACTTATCAGAGAACTCAAAGCATTTTTTTGTTTACTATATATGTGATTGTCCAACAAAAAAAAAAAAAAAATATATATATATATATATATATATCAATAATTGACTAATTAATTAAATAAAGATTAATCTTTTAGATAAACTCAACAAATTTCTTAACATCTCTAAATTATAAAGTTTCGGGCTATCGATCATACCAACTCGAATCAAAATAATATTATTTATATATATTTTTCAACATGAATTAATAAGATCTATTCTTGTAATATTTATATGAAACACGTATATTAGGAAATTAATATTAGTTTAAGTACAATATTATGCTTTTTTTTTTTTTTATTTAACTCAACCTAACTTAAAAAATATGTATTAATTTGGTGATTGCTCTAACCTATAGAGTTGGACAGCTAAGAATATTGATTATTGAAAATTTTTGAATTAGTTAAAAATATTCATATTTTCGTAAAATCATATATGATTATTTATTTGTGCCTTTTTATATTAAAGATTTTCATTTTTTTCTTACCTACGTTTGTTGAGTTGAATTCATTATTTTCAATCAGTTGAACTAATAATTATTTTTTTATAAACAATTTTCTCATAATCATTTTTTTATAAACAATTTTTTCTCCAAAATGTTGGTATACTTGAATGAGTATAATGTTTTTGGATGAAAAAAAAAAGAAAATTAATGGCTAATGATAGGAGGATAAATTTTGATTAGTGACCTTGTTTTTGATGAACTGTGGAGGTGTTTAGTTATGTTCATCCAACTTGACAATGGACAAATATATATGTCATGATTACATTAGTAATGAAATGAAGTACTACTTGAATTAATATTTGAATATCGACAGTACGTCTCCATTATAATTAAATATTAAATATAAAAACATTATTTAAATCTATTTACTCTACGCGTAGTTCAACATCTGTTGCATGACATATGATGCAAAAGGGTAAGGGCAACCATATAAATATTTATTTTAGTCTCTTTTTTTCTCAATACCAATTCGTATTTTAAATTGAAATATTCAAATTTTAAAATTCAGAAAAAGTCTAAGAAGCTCTGTTTTATTTTGTTTTTGCAAAGCTCCCATATTGCTTTGTCAAACATTAATGTGGATGCAAACTTAATTAAGTTGGGATTTGAGGTCAAAACAACAAATTATTTATCATTTAATTGAAAGGAGACAGTGCAACACTTGAATTGGTATTTCACTAAAGTAAGTTTTGACTTTTACCGCAAATTTTTAAATAAAAATATATTATTTAATCGATCCCATCTTTTAATTTTTGGTACAATCGAAAGTTTGGAAAGTTTCGCTTTACTATATTCTAGACAACACTGATTTGTTCTAATTATGTCACATTGACCAATGCAATAACTTTTTATTTGAATGGATATACTTCAAATTTCATAAATCTTAATCAACTGGCTAAAAAATGTAATAACTTTTCTGTGATACATTTTAGATCAAATTTTTGGTGAAGAGGATTTTCTTTATTTGTTTTGTTTGGATTGTTTCCCCATTTGGTTTTTTTTTTTTAATAATTTTTGGTTATTTAAAAGGAATTCAATCTAGAGTAATTCTCTTTTACAAGTTTTCAACTGCTTCAAATCATTTGGGTAGACCTATTAAAGTCAAAAGATGATAAAATAATTCTATCAAACAAATACCATGATCAATGTGGTTTTGTTTTAATATTATAATTAAAATTTGCACTATTGTAAAGAAAATCAGAGTTCTCATTCCCACTTGTATTGTTTGAGATCTCAGTTTGGAAACAAAGAGTTAATTAATAGTTAATGAAAAGATTATGATTTCAAATTCACACTTATTGTTAAACTAAAAATAAGAATTAGAGTAAAACAAAAAATTTATGGGAATTTTTCATGTATATAGTAAAAAAAATCAAAAAAATTTCATGTATAACAAAATTTTGAAAATATTTCTTACATGGCAGAAAAATGGATCGTTTTTATAAAATGACCATAATGCACTCACCTTATTTAGTATAGTTGATAGCCTTCAATCATCAGTTTAACTTTCAGGTGATAGCCTTCAATCAATAGTTCAATTGTTAACATTTCAATTAGTAGTTCAATTGATAGACTCAATTAATTTAGTAATAGATTCAATCAGCTCACTAACCGTGTTCAACCAACTTGTTGAAAAAAAGGGTAAAATTGTAACTTTTAAAATCCTAATGAAAATATTTTTATAAAAATACTATAATTAAAATAGATGAATGAAAAGTTGTTATGTGGAAATAATTTCTCTTATTTCTATGATCATTTTTTATGTCTCTTGTTTGTTAAATTGATAGTGATTGGATTAGTTGTCGGCGTGATCACAAAAGTACTAGTAACTTGGGGGTGATCAATGTTAACTAAGATGATTGGATTAACATAGTTAGCACATGGTATATGCTTAGGAAGTTTTCCTATTTTGTCATATTCTCCAACATTTTTAGATGGAATAGGCTTTGTATTAATTAGCAATCATCAATCTAATTGAGTCTTTTATTTTTCATTTTTTATAATTAAAAAAATGAAATATATAACAAAACCAATAAAACTAAAAGGCCGTTTTTCCAGTGCCTCCAACTAATTAAGTAGAACAAAAAGATCAGTATAAGTTAAATACATAGTTAAGAATTAATTAGTTTAGATTAGAGTTAATTAAGGATGAGTCGGTAACCATCTTAATTAATTTATTAGTTAGAAATCTAACTCACAAATAATTAGATGGAACCAATCCAATCCGTCTCATATGACTTTTTTAAATTAATATTAAAAAGAGTCCTTGTCATCTATATTATTAAACCATTTTGATACATTTGATTTTAGAGGAAATTTGTATTCGAGTTTGCTAATTGTGCTTTGGTTTCATGGTTTAATTTTTCTTTTGGCAATTTGTGAGAATTTCTCAAATTTGTAGTCTCTTGTTATATTTTCGTAATTGATTTGATTTTGTGTCTTAAGGACTTAGACTTGCGTTCATCATTCTTATTCATTTTCTCTACTCTTACTTTTGTATGTTACTGAGTTTTAGAACATAGATACCAAAGTTTCAGTTTTTAGAATTATCAACTGTAGTTTAGTTATTAAGTTCAAATTGCTAATCAACATTAGGTCGTTGAATAGTTATAATAGTTTATTAAATTCCATATTTATTGTCTGTTATTAGATTTATTTAGAAGAGATATAAATTATGATCATGTTATTATTAAATCAATATTTAGTAAGTTACATTAATCAAAAAAGTCTGATTTCTTCTACAAAAAAATTCCGCACTCGTATTAATAAAAATAAGGAAAAACAATATATATATTATATTATTTAATGATGAATTAATTAACCTATATTAATATAGTCGGCACAGCTCGATTCACAATATTAGTTGGCCTAACATTTCATTTCAAACTCAACCTCTAATTTTATTATAAACAAAATTTACAGGGAAAGGTTGGTTGTAAATGTGGAGATTTTTCATTTAAGATTAGTTAAGATTTATTTAATATTTAAATATCATACATATTCTCTAAATTTGTGAAATTTGTGTGATTTCTTGCGATGTAATAAGTTCAATATGAATGTATTAAATATGACAGTAAAATTGAGCACACTTTATTTTTAAGTTGATTATAAGTGTGACAACCCGTCTTTAACACGTAAAGATGAACTGAGGTGTTAAAAACTATGCATGAAATTCTTTAAAAATTTTGGCAGAGTTTCCCCTAAAATAGAGAAACCGCACCTATAAAAAACATAACCTGGACATTTGTAAAACTTAAACCGACATCCTGCAAAAGAGTTTCAATCATCCTACTATTCCAAAAGCTAAATACAGAGTTGAGCGCTCGTTTTAAAAACAAAACACGTGCCAATACCAAAATGATTCAAAATGATGCATATACAAAACTATGCAAAAGTAAAAAAGGCTCGACATGTGTCAATAACTAGTCCTTTCCCTTCCGGTCGCCTAGCTGCCTCCGTCAACTGTCCTGGTATAAACCTGCACCTGTGGATGGAAGCCACATCCAACCTGTGGATGGAAGTCTATGAAAATCACAACCAACGAAGGGAAAAACATCCCAACTCCCAAGAACCCGAGTCACCTGGCCCGATGACCCTGAGACAGTTCTCGAGGAGGGGCCTCACCG
>JBBMEG010070957.1:0-13129 GCA_037832605.1 Cyclanthera cordifolia | reverse complement strand
GATAGGCGTTTTTTTTTTTTTTTTTTCTTTTTTTTTTTTTTTTTTTGTTCCTGGTCACATTAGGTGCACTACAAACATAGGTAGTAATTTGTAGTGGTTCCCTAATAAGCATTCCTTTTATGATTCCTCATAATCATTCTCTTCGGCTCAAATATAGATAGTCATTCTCGCGTTGATCATTCTCCCACAATCTTCCATTTTCCTTGCTCTAAACCCTCCTCTGGGCATTTTCAGTACAGTGATCGAAACCTTTCAAGTATTAGAGTAAAATTCTTTGGTTTGTCATCTGTTTACTGAGAAAAATTGTTTGCAACGCAGATAAATGGGATTGTGGACACTTATAGAAGGTTGTCTGCTACTCGCCAATGCTCTAGCGATACTAAACGAAGATCGGTTTCTCGCTCCTAGAGGATGGAGCTTCTCAGACTTCTCAGGAGGCAGAACAAAGTCATTCAAGGGGCAGCTTATAGGGCTTATCTATGCAACACAATATTTAAGAGTTCCTCTCATAGTGCTCAATGCCATCTGCATCTTCCTGAAGTTGGTATCAGGATGAAGACTTCTACCAAAAACAAGGTTAGCACTTTTATTCTCATGAAGTAATTCTGCCGTGTTGTTCTAGATTTCGCATGGCCTCCGTTGGTTTATAAATGTAACAAACAATGGGCTACTAAGAGATAAATATAAGTATAACATCTGAAGTTAGAATCAGGTGTTTTCGAAGATGTGCCTTCTTTATAACTTTCTTTAATTGGTATTAGGTGTTAGATATTGGGGTAGATTATAAATTTAGTCCCTCGATTTGAAGAAAGTTAGAGTTTAATTCTTATGATTTAAAAATCTAGAATTTAGTCCCTACGGTTTGGAGAAGTATAGAATTTAGTCTCTATGGTTTGGAGAAGTATAGAATTTAGTTCCTATAGTTTGGAGAAGTATAGAATTAAGTCCCTATGGTTCGGAGAAGTATAGAATTAAGTCTCGATGGTTTGATAAAACCTAAAAAATAGTCCATGTTATTCGTAAATCGTAAGCGAATTAATCATGTATGGTGTATAAATTATGTATTTTTTGTCCAATCAATTACTAATCTCACACTCTCATCATTAAACACAAAAATAACTCACTTCTACGTGTTTTATTCACCAACAATTATGAACGACGGACTATTTTTTATATCATATCAAACTTTATTGACTAAATTCTAATTTTTCAAACTATAGGGACTAAAATTTAGATTTTTAAACCATAAGGACTGAACTCTAACTTTGTTCAAACCAGAGGGACTAAATTTATAATTTACTCTAAACAAAATGATATGTTATTTCAAACAATTTTATAACTTCCATTTACATAAATTATGATCGATGCTTTACCCTACATTCACAGGCTACCAAATGGAATTGAATTATGTACATTATATCTTATTTCACAGTTTCTAAACCAAATGAATGACATTGAAGTGTTCAATCATAATTTATAATACCTCAAAACAACCAGCAATAAGTAACTGGTATAAGTGTATACCTATGATTAAGAGGTCTTGAATTTAAACTCATTATATTGTTGAACTAAAAATATTAATTTATAATGAATTTATCGATCAAATTTTAAATTAAGTTGTTATTTTGATTTCAAGAGTTCAATATTTGTATATAAGCTATGAATTTACTCTGGCATTTCAAATCTCATCACAAAAGATTTGTATCAAAAATCAGCATTTTACCTCCATGGTTTGATTGCCCACCAAGTTGAAAGCACAATGTTTGTTTTTCATTTCTCAACTCTTCATTCCCTCAAGAAATTCAATTTCAGAATTTCCCTCATCTGCAGCTATGCATTCAAGTAAGGGTCTAGGTTGCCATTTAACCCATGGCACACAGAAGAAACAGAGAAGAATGACAACCTATGAATGATTATTCACCATTGGCAGTAGTCAAGAGTTCATTGGGGAACCACCAGGTTATGAATTCAATCTACAATCTAGAATGTTCACTTAAAAGTTTGTTCTGTATGAGTAGTACACAAGTTTGTTCCATATAACAATAGTACACAAATTGATCGGGAAATTTAACCGATTTTTTGATGACCCAAAAACTTGAAATTTCACTCCTTTAATTCCAAGAGCAATCATGTCCGTCGTAGACAAAGTAGGAAACGAAAGCAAAATTTAAGGTCACCTAAAAAATTAATCTCCACGACTATCTTAGGAAGTGAACATCCTCAAGGCATAGGCGCTCAAAAAAAAAAAAAAAAAAAAAAAAAACTAAGAAAAAACCCAAAAACAGGGAAAGAAGAACATCCAACTAACAAATAGTCTTTAATTACCGCGTCTTCTCTCAATTTTATAGATAATTTTTCAATCAAGGAAGTGAAGAGCAGAGTTCAAATATTAACCTAAAATTTTATTATTAACGAGATATTTTAGAAAATGGTTATAATTAAAAGAAAAAAAGAATTGACATAAGCAAATGCCCAACTAAATCATCCTTTTTTTTCAACTACTTAAAGACCTGTTTGACTCTCTTTTTCTCAGTTTCCACCAACTAAATCATTCTGTCAAAAAAAAAAAAAAAAACTAAATCATTTCTTTAATTTTTGAAAAAAAAGAATATCGGGTTGTTTTCTCGAGAAATTATCAAAACAAACTCGTCAACGACGTATAATATGTTTGGTTATAGCGGGAAAAAAAGAGAAAGATAAGTAAAAACAAGTAAAAATAAATTAATAATTGATAAAATATAATTTTACAGATCGTTTTCCAATCATGTCATTATAGTTTTATATCTAGAAACTATATAGGTACACTCTTATCCAAACACCATTCTTTAATTTTGGGAGAGAAAAAAACAATCATTAATCAATCACATGATTAACAGTAATTCATCTGTTAATAATTATCAAAATAAGTACATACTTATGGAGTTTTCATTGAATTAATCTCTCCCAAAAAAAAAAAAAAAAAAAAAACCTCTCTAGAACTTCCATTTTTCCTCATAGAGAATTTACATATTTATTATGAACTAAATAAAAAGTTCTTTGATTCAAATTCAAACATAATACTTTATGTTAGTTGAGTTATGTTTCTTTTTTCGATTGAACAAATTAAATACTTACCGGTTGAACGATTCTCGTCGCGAGGAAACCTCCAACATGTTATGTGA
This sequence comes from Cyclanthera cordifolia, assembly GCA_037832605.1. Classification (NCBI taxonomy): domain Eukaryota; kingdom Viridiplantae; phylum Streptophyta; class Magnoliopsida; order Cucurbitales; family Cucurbitaceae; genus Cyclanthera; species Cyclanthera cordifolia. The sequence continues at coordinate 9,968 of JBBMEG010070957.1, read as the reverse complement.
ATCTCGGGACGATAGATGTACAAACTTGCAGGAAGAATCGAAAGAGATGGCATGATTCAAATTTCACGACAGGTAAAAAAAAAAAAGCCATGAACTTGGATCAATGCGATCCCTTTGGATGCTTCCTGAAGTTGCAGTTAATTTAAATTGGTGATATAAACCAAAAAATAACAAATGGAAACCATGTTTTCTCTCTCTAACTCAATGAGAGAGAGATTGTTCTATGATCTTCAAAACATAGCAATGGAGATTTATATAAAAGATGCTCTAACTTTGACTAGTTTTTTTTTTCTTTATTTAATTTTGTAATTTAGACTTTTGGAAATTAATACATTTTAAAAATAATGGAATATCATGTGGTTGTCTTTATTTTATTTTTTATTATTTTCTTTTTTCACAATAAATGAGGTTATCTCTTTATCAACTGTATCATCTAATGTCGAAAGATCACGAAGTCATAGGTTCAAATCTCTTTATCTCTGATATTTCAAAAAAAAAAAAAAACCCTAGGAAAACCAATAGATGGTAGATTTATGATGAATGTAACTTAAAAATTAATTTACTACCATTTTTTTTAATAATCACTTAATTAGTTAATTTATTAAATATCTCACTTTTTGTTTTTTTTTCAATTAATTTTTTTTTTTTTTTTTAAGGTAAGGGTTTGTGTGGACCATTTTTGTTCTCTTCCCTCCCCTACATGGTGTATATTTTACTCACCATCATCATTACATTTAGGCTATTTATTATTATTATTGTTACTATTATTATTAAAATTGAGAAATTCAAATCATATATATAGATGTTATCACTATACTAATTTTATTTGTTTTTTATTTATATTAATAAATTGGGTCATTTTTTAATAACGAAGGTTTTCAAGGACTTCTTTCTCATTAAAAGAAGAATAAGTATAGTTTCAACATATTATCACGCACGTTCAAGTAATTAAGAGGTTATACTTTTAACATTTTCCATTCCCAAATGCTTTCACTATTAAAAGTGTTCTTTTTTTTTTTTTTGAAATTGAAGCTTTACTCCACTATAATCGGTGGAGTGTGTGATTTTGAAAGAGCACAAGCCTTCAACCACGTGCGTCATCCCTACCTAAATGCATTTCTAAATGTTGAATTTAAAAACTAATTTCCTAGCTTTTTATGATTTTTTTTTTTTTTACAAAAAATAAAGTAAACTAATATTAAGAATTTAAGCATGGCATTTATTCTTTTATAAAAGTTGAAGAGTCAATATCTCACTTTTAGAACTATAAATAATACAAAAGTTATTTAACTAAGACTAGTGGGCAAAAACTAAGATGGGTATCCACTCAAAGTTCAAAAATTATATTTTCAATTAAAAAAAAATAAAAATAAAAAATGGTAGACAACCCATTTAACTTAATTTAGTTGGGTTTAGTATATATTTATAGGCATCTTCATTTTTTTTTTTTAAGTTAACATAATTTTCAAAAATAGAGGTTATTATTCAATCCTTTCTTTCCTACAAAATAGTTAACCAAACAATTCAAATTCTATGGGTAATTTATTTTTTTTAATCTATTAACTTTTTAAGATCAAATAACTAATTTAATTTGTAATAGATTTAGTGTATACTTTCTTAAAATTTCAAAGAAAACAAATTGTTAACAAAAATAAAAAGTTTTTGAAAAAAGAAACAGAAAAAAAAAAGTTTGAAAAGTATTTTAAAATTTTTTTTTTTAAGTATAAAATAAAAGTTTATCATGACACTACGAAACAATCGATTAGAATCATTCTCGAAATTTTAACATTTAATATTATGGGATTTTGTTATCATAATTGCTTAAACAATTAAGGGGTCTACTCACTAATCCAACTAATTGTTAATTAGGGAAGTTATTAATGAAAAATTATGAGTAATTAAAACAATATTAGACGGAATGGAAGTATATGATTATTTGGTATATAATATATATACAAAAAAAAAAAAAAAAAAAAAAAAAAGTCAACAACCTGCACCACCTCGCGTCCACATTGCAGCCTTTTTTGGTGGCGTATAGACCCCACCACACTTGATTTTTGCTCTCTTCTTCTACATCATGCTCATGCTTACTATTGTATGCCATAGGTTAGGTGTTTGGATTCGGAGGTAACGAACACGAGAAGTTGAACTTTTTGTATATTTTCAGTACATCGCAATATCTCTTTAATTTATTTTTAATTCTTTATAAATTTTTCTTAAATATAAAATTAAACTTCTAATCAAACTTTATATCAATTTTCATATAAAAAACGTGGACGTCTTCTTTTTAATAGATTTGGAGGAGAGGAAGATGAGAGAAAATAAAAGCTAAGAAGTTCATCTCTGTTTTTAATACATCATAATCTCTCTCGAACTCCTCCCCAATCTCTCGTCAACTTTTCTCCAACGTCCAATCAAATCAAATCATAAACATCTTCTCTCCTAAACACAGATTTCAAAAAAAAAATTGGAACATTTTTCTTTTTAAAACACCAATCTCCAAACAAATATCTCGGTCTCAAAATCACTTTTTTTTTTCTTTCTTCTTATGCGTCATACTTATTATTAAAAATTTGGGAGTAAATGGCAAATTCTAACCTACCTATTTTAATTATAATAAGATTTCAAAAATGTTTTATTTATTAATTTCTTCATACAATCCATTTTTGTTATATTTGATTTCTTTTTTTTAATTTTGATATATTTAGAATTATTTTTTTCTGTTTTTTTTTTTTTTTTTTGCTACTTATGAAATACCGTACCTCTTTTTTTTTGTTAAATTATTATTTTGGTTTGTATGTTTTATTCTTTCTATCTTAAAAAAAAAAAAAAATTAATTTTTATAATAAATTTGAAATTAATTTTAATAGAAATACATTCAATAATATATGAACTTCATACAAGGACACATTTTTAATTTTATAGATCAATAATTATGTCAAGAAATGTTAACAAGCTTACCACATAAATTATATTTTAAAAGGTATATTAACTAAAATTAGATATTTAAAAATAAATGATAAGATAGAAAAATCAAAACAAGATAATTTTAACTTTTCTAACACAAACAAATAAGTAAAAAATGCTCATCCTTTATTATTAAAAAAAATCATGAATTTGAGTTATCTTCCAAAACAAACAAATAAACAAAATCAAGTATAAATATGTATGTGATAAAAATCTAAGTATTTATTTATTTAATTTTTTTTTTTTTTTTTTTGAGTATAAAAATCTAAAGTTAAAATGATTTTAATTAGGAAAAAAAAATCGTTTGATTTTGATGGCATGCATGTCCATAAAGGTTGATATGAAAGTGAAGTTGAATGCATTAAATGTCAGATCAAATGGAATTTATTTGTGTTTGCAACCCATAAAGGGTAGCAAGAGAATCAATCTTAGACAAACCTCATAACTTAAACCATAGAATCTTCTAAACAGTCTCATCCATTCAACAACAGCAACCATTTATGGTAACATTATATGTTCCCAATATGTTTCAACTGGTTTTTCACCCCCACATATATAAATGTGGACAAAATCATTCCTTATTTGACTTAAAAACTTTCAAACACTTGATTAGACTAATCTTCCTAAGATGTTTCATCTAATGTTATCTAATAATCACTCAACCATATATAATATTTATTAGAGATGTCCAGGAGACTGGGCGAAAATGACTTTTTTGTCCTCATATGATGCCTACTAATTTTAATTTTCATCATTACGAAATTCATCGTAAACTTTTCGAGGAACGGGGCGGGAATTACCTGCGGAGAATGAACGGGGATCGGGTTTCTCACGACAAATTATTCACAATTTAATTCTTTTTCTTTTATTTTATTATTTTTAAATTTTACAAACTTTCATGATGTTAAATCAATTCACTATAATTTAGATAATTGTCTTCAATAATTAAAATAAATGTTTATTAGTTTTAATTAGATAGTTAATTATGTAAGAAAAATAGCCATCGAGAGGATCGAGGCTACAAGGGCCGACCCCTAAAGGGTCGAGGCCTTCCTTCGCCAACTCCCGGAGGGGCCGGACTGGTTGCCCCCGGGGGGTCCTGACCGACTTTGGCCGACCCCCGGTGGGTCCTGACCTAATTTGGCCGACCCCTGGAGAGGCCGGACTTACTTGGCCGACCCCCGAGGGGTCCTGACCTATTTTGGCTGACCCCCTAGGGGTTGTGGGCACCCTTTGGTCGACCCCCTAGGGGTTGTGGCCTCCCTTAGCCGACCCCAAGGGGTTGGGATGGACTTGGGCGATCCCTGAGGGGTCAGCATGGGCTTGGTCGACCCCCTAGGGATCGTGGCCTCCCTGGGTCGACCCTAGAGGTCTTCCGACACCCTTTGGCTAACTCGCGGGGACTTACGACATCCTTTGGCCGACCCCGAGGTCTTCCGGCACCCATTGGTCAATCTCCGGAGACTCCCGACATCCTTTAGACGAACCTCGACGGGTTCTATCTTGCCTGAGTATTTAGAGATATTTTAGTCTATAACACTAAATTTGAATTATTTTGATTAATAATCATTTTACCTATAAAAACAATAATACAAGTCATAAGTTTTAAAGAAGACATATGTTATTTGTATGATAGAAATAATATTTGAGTGTAGATAGGATTTACATTTATATATATACAATTTCGTTTCGATACAAAAATGAAAGATTAGAGAAGCTGACACCATCAATATATATTTATCAAAAATATTATTAAAATATATTTCAACTTACTTTTCATATACAAAAACAACAAATCAAACTCCAAAAATTAGAGAGATGCATGACCTCTCAAGCTCCAAAAATTGGTGACCTCAGGTGATCACTGATGACTTCATGAATTAGTGTAATAATATAGTCTATAATCAATGTACATACAACTTTTAATCAATACTACAAACAATTTTCGATCAATATAATATTCGATCAGTGTCACAGATAATTTTCAATCAGTGTCACATATAGTTTTCATATATTTACAGGTTGTTTTAAAGAGAAAATTAAGAGATTAACACAACCCAAAAATCCAACCCAACTAGAAAATATATGAATAGGTTGGGTTGCTCTAATGCAAAGAGTTTGACAGATTGGTGACCAACAACTTTGAATTTATTCTAAAAATCTCTCTAATCTAATCCAACCAAGACCATGCACACCACTAACCAGATGCACATTATAGTTGTGAGATTGCTATTATGATATACAATGTAGAAGATAGAAAAACATGAAAATTAGATGTAATGGGCCATGGCCCATGAGTTATACAGTCCACAGTATTAAAGCCCAAAGAAACCATTAGCCCATTGGTAAAGGAGAAGTTATTTTGAAATGAACCTTTTAAGTTTTGGATTTGTGTGATTGTCATCATTTTGCTAAAAAAAAAAACCTCAAATCTTTTGTGTTCTAGGTTATGCTTTGGTTAAAATATTTTATTTTATTTTATTCGCTTTCAAATTTTGGCTATTTTTTATTTTTAGAAATTTCAATTTTTTTTTTTTTTCATTTTAATCTTTAAACTTTTAAATATTAAATTTTAGTTATATATTAAAAAACAAAAAAAAAAAGCAAAAATCTAAATTTTTTAGAATGTGGATACTAATATTTACTCCATATTTATTTATAGAATAAAAAACCTCCACCAACCATATATTTAACCCTTCCCTTCAACATTTCCTTCAAACATTTCTTTTTACAAATAGTTTTTATAACCCTTCCTCAAAACAACTTTTTTTTTTTTTTTAACAACTCCTAAAAATAATAAATATAAATTTCTTGCAACAACTCATTCAAATGCTTATCTAAACATAGTACTCTTTTTTTAGGTTAAATATTATTTTTATTGATGAAATTTGATGTTTGTTCGTTTTGGTTTCTCAATTTTTTAAAGTCTAATTTTAGTCTCTAAATTTAAGTTTTGATCAATTTTAATTCATAAATTTGTTGATTCGTTTCGTTTTAGATCCCTAGACTTAAAAAAAAAACATTATTGAACAAATTTCCAAATTTTGTGTAGGAAATTTTTTTTTTAATTTTTTATGATTTACAGAAACTATAATTGAATTTTTGAAAGTTTATGGACTAAATGAAACAAATCTCAAAGTTTAAAAATTAAAATTAAAATTTAACTTAAATTCAATGATCAAAATAGAATAAAGTTCATAGAGCAAACATCAAGACAAATAAAAAAAAAAGAAAAAAAAGGAAAAAATAAACCAATTCAAATTATTTACTTCCGATCTTATTTGTTGGAGATATTCACTTTATGGTCATTTGTCCCACATCAAAAAATGTGATGACTCTTCAACACATTTATAAGATAGTAAAGAGATGGATTACTCATCTCATTGTCAATTGATTTTGAGATAGACGCTGACATTGTCTAACATGGTATGAGAACAAAAACTGATTTTAAGTAATAACAAAATGATTAATTTTAGAACCATTGAATTTGGAAAAGGTAAATATATTTATATATATATATTTTTTTTAAGTTTGCATCATTGATAAACTAATCATATAATTGCTTTATTTTTATTTTTAACAACCCACACACTATAAAAACATGGAGAAAGTAATATTTGGAAAAAAAAAAAAAAAAAAAAACTTTTTGAGTATAGAAAAGAAGAGGATGAGGTGAGAATGGAAACAAATATGAAATGTGTCCCCTCTTTGAACAAATATATATTTAATGGAGCACCATATAACTATTTGCATATTTAATATGGAGGGGCCCCTATTGTTGTTCTTCTTTAAACATGATTTTGGTGTTTGTACAAGTAGATATTTAATGGATTAAAGTCCATTGCCCCTTGTCTCTAATTAAAAGATTCATTGTTTTCTTCTATAAAAACTAATCCCACCATCACATCAATTCAATATGAACTACATATTCCACATCTTCTTCTTTCTTTTCTTTTTTTTTTTTTTTTTTTTTTTTGCTTTATCTTATACCCCACTTTGACTTCAATTAAATTAAAGGTTTCTTTGTGTAAAATTTCTAAATGATTATTTTTGAGTAATTAAAAGTTTGAATTTTAGTAATAATTCTGTTTTGATCATATGATGATTTGTAAATGAGTTGTGGTTAAAAGTTTGTTTAAATGATAGTTTTTGTAGATGATTTCACATAATAATGTAGTTAGTCTGAGTGATTAATTAGACATACGTGATAAAAAATGAATGATTACTTCGAGTAATTAAAAATAAATAATTGTTCGAAGAAAAGTTGTAATTTTTTTTTTTATAACTTGTTAATGTCGCGAAATAAACGCTTGTTTTGTTTTTTCCTCTCTCAAACCATATCCAAATGTTATTGTATATATTGATAATTAAAAAGTTAGAATTATGGATTAAATATATTGATGACTATAAAAAGTTAGAATTATGGATTAAATATAACCATTAACAATAATGATCAGTAGGATTGTGAAATGTTTTAACCACTTTCAATGTATTTTCGAAATTCAAAGAGTTTTGTTGAATATTTTGATTTGGAATAGTGTAGTCATTTATAATATATAAAAGAAAAGAAAATTCTTTTTTGATGTTAGCGTAATACTTACTTGATCACTATATTCAATTCATTAAATTATTTATCTTTTTATATTTAATTACGTAAATATATATTAATGTGTAGATAAAGTATTGCCATGAATATCGAAAACAACTAAACAAAAACGATAACGAACACGAGAAAAAATACATATATTTATAATGTTAGTTACGTCCAAAGGAAAGATGGGCGTTTCATTAGGAGTGATTGGATTTTAGGATTGATGAGAGGAGAGAGGAGAGGAAGCATAGGGAAGAAGAGAAAATAAAATAATTTAGGAATATGAAATACTTGATCGAAGATTAATGTTTTAAAGAGGAGAGATTGCAAAAATCTTTTTGGAATTTGTGTTTAGAAGAAAAATATTTATTTTAAATGAAGGTTGTTTGAGAGAAGTTGAGGGTAGGTTGAGAACGAGTTGAAAAGAGGTTGTGATGTACTTAAAAACAAAGAAGAATTGAACTGATCTTCTTTTGCCTCTCCTCTAAATCCAATCACTCCAAGATGAAATATTAAAAAGTCGATCAAACTTAGTTAGCGTAAGACTTCATATGTTGCGTTTTTATAAAACTTTAATTTTTTATTGTATTTGACTGAAAGTTCAATACGAAAAATATAAACGCAATTACATATTTTACTACTACTTAATCAGACAAAGAAACTTTCGACATATCATATTTCAACAAATTTAAATTAGTACGAGTGATTTGATCTCATGCTCTACATAGAGTACACTACTGCATGCTTTCAAATAAATTGAGAGCAAAATAAATAGATAGAATTAATAATAAGATAATAAAAAAATTTCATTACATGGGATAATTTTGAGAAAGACTTACATTTTATGAAATATCAAACATTTTATCAATATCTAATAATATATAAATATTAAATTTACACAAAAAAAATAAAAAAATTGTACATAAACAAACATTCAAACACAAAAGTAAATGAGATATTCAAATTGAATGAACCATTTAGAGAAATGAAATTGAAGAACCAAGATTTTAATTATTATTATTATTTTTTTTATAAAAATGACCCAAAATAATTAAATGCTAATAATATTTGAACTTTATACTTTACACAAAAGAATAACATGAGAAAAAGATATATAGTGTTAAGAAAAATTTATAAAATATTATGTTATGGAAAATTATGAGATTTAATTGTTAATATATATATATATATATATATATATATAATGTATTTGTTATTGTTAAGGAAATAATTGAGGATAGTTAAATTCAAACATGATTTGATTGGTTTCTTTTGTATTATTCTAACTGGTTGGCCAATATGGTTTTGTTTTCATTACTGTTTATGAGCATATCATATCTTATAACATACATTCTTGACTTAGATTAATTACCCTTTCATTTCTATTCACATTATTCTTTTAATTTTTTTCTATAATTATTTTTAAAAAAAATATTATTTGTTATCCATACAACCAAACAAAATGTTACATCATCTTACTATTCAACATTAATTTCATCCATCATTATTGTTTATTCTTTTTTAATTCTCAATTGTGTTAAACTAGAACACCATTATGTTGGTTTAATCACCAATCACTTCCTTTTTTTTCCAATAAATAAATTAATTAATTAATTAAAAAATATATATACACACACACACATATATATATATATATATATTTTTTTTTATTTTTTATTTTTTTTCATTTTGCCACTATTTGTTTCTTTGTCTTGGTTCAGACAATTATCTATTTTGATGGAAGTTGATGTTTTAAAAATGATAACTTTGAAGCCTCAATTATAGAGCTTCTAATTAGGTGAGAGTTACTTTTATTTCATCTTTATTCAAATAAAAATATATGATAAATCAATGAAGTAGGTAATTATGTGTATCTACCTAATTCTTGTATTTTTTAAAATGTTTTCAACTTTTAATTTCAAAATTAAAAAACCTAACTTTGACCCTTTTTTTTTTAGTACAATTTTTATTATTACCATAGAAAATACAAATTTATAATTTCTTAATTGAAAATGCATCTTCTATATTAATGTAAAGAAACAAAAGATACAAAAAAAAAAAAAAAAAAAAAAAAAAAAAAAAAAACCTACTTTGTCGAAACCTGCAACTGAAACCGAACTAAAACTAAACAAATTATGATTCGAACCCGAGATCGCATGATCCTTCCGTATTCACTAATGCTGCTAAGCTAAACTGATTTGAATATGTTTAGAAATAAATGATTATTTTGAGAGATTAGAAATATTTGATTAAAACATGAATATGAATAATTATAAATGATTAGTTAGAAATAAATGATCATTTTTTTAGTACTTAAAAATAAGTGATTAAAAATTGTTGTGATTGTTTAATCGAATAGAGCAGGGTCGCAGCTAAAATAGATTGAGAACACAATAAAAATAATGAAGAG